>RJWM01002512.1:0-127078 GCA_004363535.1 Dasyprocta punctata | reverse complement strand
GTCCTATAAATAGGTCTTAGGGTTTAGTGAGCCTGTGCTGCTGCATTATGAACTTCACAAGAGCTTCTCAGTCCTTCCTCCTCAAATGCATCACTCCCTCTTAAGTGGGTAAAATGGCTACAGTGAATTGGAGTTCAATATTTCCTTTTCTCTACACGTGGAAGGCTTGGGTTCATTAGAGTTGAATATTTTCCTTCCTGCAGATTTTCTAACAAATCTAAGAAGAGTTGTTAATTTTCTACTTTTTTCTTTTTGTAGGCTCAGGTAATATCCTCTCAGTTTAGACCTCAAAAAAAAAAAAAAAAAAAAAAAAGGTTTCTTCTAAAGGCAGACCTTATTTTAAGAACACAGTACTCTGGCATGATTTACAGCAGTCTTACTGGATACAGTGTGAGAACTTGGTGATGTTCCTGTAGGTAAAACTTAGAAGTGTCTAGGGACATACTTATGAGCTTCAGATTTGTCTGGTGTGAGCCTCTAGCAGTTAATCAATTCTAATGCCTCTTTCCTTACCCTGGCATTGGTTCCTGTACAGTTTTGCTTATGGGTTTCTGCTTTAATGAGTTGCGCTTCTCTGTATTTACCTGTCTTTTCAGTTTGAGTCCAATGGTTTGCCTTGTGATGTCACTTTTCTAACAAATCTAAGAAGAGTTGTTAATTTTCTACTTTTTTCTTTTTGTTGATCATTTTATGTCTTGCACAAACTCCTTATGTGCTACACCAGAAATAAGTCTGTGTTTTATATCTGAAAAAAGTATATAATCTTCCAAAAAGGATTTAAAACTGGCATTTGTCCAGTAGATGAAACTACAGAATAGGGGTAGAAAGCCTAAAAGTGTAAATTGTCTAATCTGACAAAGACAAATAGATTCAGAAGTTACAATACACAGAATGCAATGATCTTCACTATAGTAATCCTTGCTAGAGACATACTAAACTATTGTTTGAGTGTATTTCTTTTTATTTTTTATAGTGCTAGTGGTCAAACCCAGGGCTTCTGAATGCTTTGTAGATGCTGTACCACTGAAGAACCAGAATCATAGCAGAAAAGATTATATAAGTGAAATGATGACATTAAAAAGTGTAAACTTCAGGTGATCAGACTGATCAGGTGAAGAAGGCAGATGACATTTTATGGATTAGAAAACTGTAGCACATATAAGTTGTTTTAACTACTACAAATCTCTTATGTCTTTCCATATTTTTTTTTTCCTGGCAACTTACTGCTGATAGCAGTTTTATTCATTCATTGTCAGTGCTGAGGATTGAACCCAGGGCCTTCCATATGCTAGACAAGTGCTCTACCACTGATGTCCCAGCCCCAAATTTTAATTTGTTAATAGGTTACATGATCTTCAGTAAGATAAATGTATGGTGTGCTACCCCTTCTATAATTGGCCAGTTTCATTTATTTATCTTAACTGTGAAATTACAGGTGAAGAAAACTCATGCTAAGTGATTTGTTTGTGTTCACACAAAATAAATGAGCATTGGTCCTATTCTAAAACTCATCCTCTTTTTACTTCACAAATGCTTTCATTAGTATTCTTTAACTATGTTACAGTGGTATTCATATTTTAATTTTGTTACTGAAAAATAATCACAAAAGCCTCTGTAAGACGCTATTAAATGGTAAAACTCATCCACTGACCTTTTGTTTACAAAGTAGTAAGGCAGCTTGGAGTAGTGACACCTTGAAGGCTTGGTATTATACTTAAAGAGGTATGGTATAGGTACTCTGTTTGCTTAAAGTATAAGAATGAGATAAAGGAAATATTAACAGAAGTTACTGTTCTTGATGGATTAAAATTATACTCTTGGGTTTACCTTTTGTACTGAAGCAGGGGAAACGATTGGCCTTTAAAAATCTTTTTTGGTTTGGCAGTAGAATATCTGCTCAAAATTTCACAAATGTTATATAATTAAATGCATAGTACTGTCGGATAATTTATTAGTCACTTAAGAGTTCATGGAAAATATAGTACTTCTATACTTGTCTTTAAAGTTTTCAGGATGTAAATGTGTATTTTCAGAAACTACGCAGGTTGTCAGTTCTCCATTTTTTTTCTATTTCATATGTACTCTATAAAATATAATCTTCCGTTTCTAGATTGGGAAATTAAAATATATCACCTTTGTAGAGATTAAAAAAAAGCCGTGACTTTCCTTGTTTTAGTTGACAGGAATTGATGAAAGATACTCTGAGAAGATCCATGATCTTCAAAATCTTCAGTCTTAATATTTTGCAAAGTATATGCCAATCTTGATATTATTGCATTAGGCATAAAAGCAGAGGTTGTTAGTATGTATATCAGCCATTTTCATAACTCACAATGATAGTGATAGCACTGAAAATTTGTTCAGGGGCTATATTTTCAAAACTTCTTATTGGCTGGTCCCATTGGTTGCTTTTTTTTTTTTTAACTACAGTTTCATTTTACCCTACTGACAATCCCAGAAGCCAGAATAAGCTGTAAGAGAAAAACTGTACTATGATTATAATAGCAATGTAACAGATGATTGGAAGGTAAAATAAATAGCCTAGAAATGTAGAGTTGTGAAGTTTTAAGAACTATACCCTAGAGATAGTTTGCTTAAATGTGCTGTTAAAGGCAGGACTAGAAATATCTTTCTGTTATCTTATACTTTCTGTTTTTCAAAAAATATGCTAATATTAGACCTAGGAAAGTGTATCTGGGTATAAGCATGTCTCTTAGATTTTGAAGGAACTTATTTATTCATAAATATTTCTTGAGTGCCATATAAGTTTTCCAGGCTCTGAGGGTAGAGAGATCAGATTGTCATGTTCCTCTATTCCTAAAGGATACCTAAGTTGGCTTGGTTTTAAACAGTCCTATAGTTCAATCAGAGAATGTAGAATTAAAGTAGCTACAGTATCCAATGTAACTATATAATAAGTAAGGAGAGAAAGGAAAGAACAGTGTGGGCCTGTTGAAACGGTAAGAAATGCTTGCGTCTTGAATAAAAACTCATATTTTGAAAAAAATAGGATTTTTTTTTTCTTTACAGGCAATACTTTTATCTACAATTTTTTTTTCTACTTTAGGGTATCTGTGAATTTAACAGCTGGATTATTTTTGTATTTCTATTGTAGACTTAGAGATTCCCAAGGATAAGGATTATGATTCGAATTCTTAATACCTATTAAAGTTTTCAAATAAAAAACAAATTAAGTGAAGGGGTCAAGGAATTTTCATTCTGTTGCTTGCCACCTTTATTTCCTAGGAGCTGTAGCATGGGAAAACATGGGGATAAGTTAGGGTCTTTAGTGCAACAAACTGCTTTGTTTCCCCTTTAATTTACGTAATAACCACAAGTTTGTAAAATAGTCCTAAATTTGTAAAGCAATCCCAAATTTGTTTATTTTTTATTTTTTATTTTTTTTTATTTAAGAGAAAAAAGACATATATAAGAAAGACAAAAGCAGAAGAGACAAATGACAACAGCAAAACCACAATAGTAACGTTATAGATTTACAAAACAACATGATAGGACCTTGACAATGGTTGCAATATTGCGTATCCTTACCTTTAACAAGGTTGTTTACATTAACAGATATAGACGTGTAAAATTGATCTAATCATATGAGTATTAACTGATGTTTCTCAATAACTAATACATTCAGCAGTATAGTCATTTTAGTTATCTTACATATACATATATACAGATTTATGTCTTTTTCAAATTTGTAAAACAATGAGAGAAGTAGGAGTTGAAAAGAATCCATCTGTGGTTATGGAGACGTGAGAAAGACTTGACATGTGGCTTTTTGTTCCCTTGTGTGAAGTAGCATGAGAACAAGGATCTTAATTCCATTTTTCTGGTAGTAATGGCTAGGTCAGTGTACCATATCTTATGTAATAATGTGTAAGACAACTATAGTAACATAGTGAAGTAAATCCACAATGTTGTGTCTAATTGTGTTCCGCTACTTTTCTCCACTTTGAAAACATACTAAAAGAAACTGAATTTATGAAGTTATGTTCATGATTTAAAGATTAGTATTACAGAGGATATAATGAAAAGTATGTGCTTTGCTTTGCCCATGCATAGTCCTGCTCTCCAGAGAGAACCATTTAGCTGATTCTGGTCATGTTGCTAATTTTAAATAAAATGTTTTGCCACTGTTTCTTAATTTACCAACTTTAGAAATTATCTGTTGAGTTCCTGCATTTATAAATAATTGCTTAATATCTCTCCTCTGCTCCCACTATAGTTAACATTTTTACCTTCTCTGTTGGTTATTTCCCTAAATTCAATAACTATATTATAGTTAATTCAGTATTTCTTGCTCTATACATACTGGCTTTTGCTCCCCTGCCTTTTAAAATAAGCATATTAACCCATTGCTTTTCCCATGCTTATTTCCTTTCTCTTCCTTCTTTCTTTTCCAATCTCAATCATGTCTAGTATAAACTTTTCATTTGATTGTAAAAATTGAAAATTAGTGACAGTATATATTGTGACTTATTTTTTTCTATCGTGGCTACTTTTTTGGGGGGGTTTTCTTGAACATATTTAATTCTATCAAACAACACATCTTTAAAATTAAAAACACTCAAGCTCTATTATTTTCCTTTCAACCTCACCTATTTAAATTCTAGAAGTTGGGTATGGTGGCACAGTCCTGTCATTGCAGCATTTGGGAGGCTGAGGCAGAAAGGTCATTGCAAATTCAAGACTACAAAGTGAGCTCAAGGCCAGCCTGCACAGTGAAACCCTGTCTCAAAAAGAACTCCCCCACAAAAAATAATTTCTAGAAACAAATATAATTTAAAAATTATGGTATCACCATACTGTTTACGTGAGCAAACATAGGCTTTTATAATTGATGCATAAATGCATATTTGTAGGAACCAATAATTTATAAAGTTAAATACTGGACTTTTTTCTCCCTGTACTTATAACACTTTGACTTTTCTGCATGTGAACTATGCAGAAACCTTTAGATTTAGCTGATGTAATGAATATATTGTTAAGTCATGATAATGACTACCATTTGAGTATAGTTTATATGGTTTAATTTTCACCACAATTCTATAGGTTGGACTAAATAAGTCTTATCAGCATTTTATAGATTAGAAAGTTGAGAGATGTAATGCCCCTCCCCCTCCCCAACAAGTAATGGCAGAGCTGGCATAAGAACTTACTTGAAAGTAGAGACCTTCATTTCTCACTGTGCCTCAGATATTCTTGTGATACCTAAAATAAATAAACTAACCTACTCAAATTTTCTCTGGCAATTTGGGTTTACGAAATTTAGAGTAGGGCTGGGCTTCAGACATATAGTTGAGTACTGCATGCTTGACAATTTATGTTCTTTTTTTCATGTTGCTATATCATGACTATATGTACACAGCATTCATTCTTTAAGATTTTTAGGCTTTTTGATATGATGAAGTGACAATTTATTATGAACTCTCCCTCTACCCCCTTTTGGTGCCATTTTGATAATATGATCTTTGGAATTGGCTGCAGCTTCATAATACCTTCTATTCAAAGAAAAAAGGAATGAAGTCAATATTGAGAAAAATGAGTGTAAAATTTTTATTGCATTTAAAAGCAATATTCCAAAATGACATTTGCCTATTTTTATGTTTGTTTGCTGATTTGGGCAAAATTTAGTACTTTATAGATTAATTGCCTTTCCTCCTCTTTTTATATTTTAAGAGAAGAAGAATGACTTGGACCAGAGTGATATTGTCTTGCTTTTGTATATTGCTTCATTTTTTTTAGAAGGAACAATTTTCTTATTTCTTGTGGACCTGTAATCTGTGAAACTTGATGTGTTTAGAGAACCTAACTCAAAATCTCAACTTCACTAAGTGACTGTATGGAATGGTAGTAGGTAATTAGAATATTAGTTTTTTATATAACTAAAAATCAGTTTAAACAAAAATAAAGACATCTGCATACACCAAACACTCCTTAATGGAATTAATAACAGCTTCGGTCGTCCTGGAGTAGAATGTTATTGCCAACATGACAGTGGAGCTGCAGTAATCCAGCTCCAGTTCCTGATTAATGAGGTCAGTGAATTGTTTTACTCTCTCCTACTTATATCTGAAATTGGGCTACAGATTTCTTGCATGTATTGATGTTTAAATATTTGAACAAAAAATAATCTCTTATGAGTCAGAGATAATAGTAATTCATTTTAAGGTATCATCATAGGTAGTTGCATCATATTTTTTCAAAGCAGTGTCATAAATAAAGTGGTTTGTATAAGGTAAATATTTTTGGTACCAGCTGATGTGTTTAAATTTTATTTCAGGAAGTTTGGAAGTTATGTAACACACAGAAATCTATATGAAATAGTCTAAAAGTACTGAGCTCATTATAAACAGAATTACTTTAATGAATTACTTTCTCTTTTACTCTCTCACTCTTTCCCTTGCTTTCTCTTTTTTCTTTCCCTTTTTGGTGCTGGGGGTCAAGCCTAGGGCCTCATGCATTTTCAATGCTAAACAAACAGTACCACAAAACTATAGCCCTTGCCAGCCCTAATGAATTGATTTAAAATGCAAATAGGAATCCAACTTTACTTTTAAAGCAATTATTGCCTCAAGTTTTGTCAATTATTGGTTGAAGTAATTGATGATGCCTTTCTTTTTGGTAAGAGTATAAAGTATAAAAAGAGCTAGAGAAAACACTTTTTGTTAACATAGGAAGCTCTGTGGTGACAGATTTTTAAAAAGTATGAGCAGCTCTGAGAATAGATCTTTACTGCAAGTAGTGACAGACAAAGAAAGCTAATCAGAGAAATAAGAAAGAAAATTGTAGTTTACTAGAAAAGGCTCTGAAATCCTTAGATAAAAGAATAGTTTATGAGCATTCTTTTTGTTCCTAAATCCTTAGGCTCCATGGAATAAATTCTTTTCTCGCCTTTTTTTTTTTTTTTTTTTTTTTTTTTTTTTTTTTTTTTTTTTTTTTTTTTTTTTTTTTTTTTTTTTTTTTTTTTTTTTTGTCTTTTTGAGACAGGGTCTCTCTATGCAGTTCAGGCTAGCTTTTTAGCCCAGGCTGGTCTTGAACTCACAGTGATCCTCCTGCCTCAGCCTCCTGCCTCAGCCTCCTGTGTGCTGGGATTACAGGTGTGCACACCATGCTGGAATAAGTTCTTATATATGAGAGTAAATAGATTACTGAATACCTTGACTTTTGATAAATATTCATAGCAGAATTTACAAAAGGCATCATGGGAGTAAAATGTTAAGGTAATAATATAAAAGCTATCTAAATGATTTGTGACTGTATAGGTTTTTCAGGGTCAGAGTATAGTGGATGATTTGTGGTAAAAAAAAAAAAAGAGAGCATATAGACTTTATGTATTTCAGCTTTACAACAGGCGTGCCATAGCAATAGGAGCTACACAGTAGAGTAGCCCTCATAGAATTTTGAAGATGGAAAGAAGTGGGAGAGATCATTCCATTTAAATTTTATCTTGACAGGTGTTTTAATATTCCTGGAGAAAAGAGGAAGAGGTATATTGTAGGATTTCTCATAATAACATAAGGAATTGGGATTGCAAATCTTTTTTGAAATGAATATAAATTCTTTAGGTTGTATCTCTTGTCTCATTCCTCTTAGTTTTGATAAACAGTATCTGGCTCCTTTGAGGAAAGACATTTAGATGTCCTAATACATTAATCTTTAGCTTAGAGAGTCTTAATCTTATTCACACATCACTCCCCTCAGATGTTTTTTTAAAAAGTACACTCATATAGGTCCTTGTCCATTAGATTCTGATTTTTTCTTTCTTTTCTTTTTTTCTTTTTTCTTTGTTTTTTTTTTTTATTTTATTTTATTTTTTTAATTTTTTTTGGTCTGCGTGAGACTGAGCCAACTAGATGAGTTTCACATACTTCCAGGCATTTTCTTCCTTGTAAATAATAGCACTTAATTGCATCAGATGTTTTAACTTTTTAATTTGACCACTCAGGTACTGAAGTCACAGTATGCTGAATTTTCTTGTTTTCCATACCATTTTAGCAGTGGAATTATGATTAGGTATAGTGCTTTCATAAGGATTTGCCTTCAACCAAATGAATGAGGTTACTTTGTATCATATTTTGATCGGTTAATCATGGATGTGTTTACAGTAGTGATAGATTAATTTATATTCTGATCTCTAATTTTAAATAGCTAGGATCCTCACTGAATCCTAGTGCACTTTTGACTTATAAGATACTAAATTATATTTTAAATTATTGAAGTAGTTAAAACATAAATTTACACAGATAAACACATAATACACTCTTTAACATCTGCTGTTTGGAAATTGGGTAAGGTAAATGTTTGTTAGAATTAAATCTATTGGCAGAAAGCTTCCAAATTTGAGACTTTTTGGTAGTTATTAATAGCATTAATGTTTGTAGAGTGGCATTATGTATAAAATATACTTTGTTTTTAAGGGAGCTCTTGTGAGTGCCTTGGCTGATGACACCTTACACTTATGGAATTTACGTCAAAAGAGGCCGGCCATACTACATTCACTTAAATTTTGCAGAGAAAGGTAAGAATTCTCTCATCCTATACAGAATATTTGGTATTTTATTTTGACATATTTTTCTTTAAATTTTAATCGTTTGATTTTTTTGTGATAAACTTTATGTGCAATCTAAAAAATACTAAAACTTTAAAGGATGTACAGTAAAAGCAAGATTCCTTCCTTTCTAGACCCATTTTTTTTCCAGAGGCAACCACATGTATTTCTTTTATTTCCTTGTAGAAGTAAATATAGCCTCTTTATAAAAGCAAAAATTTCTACATAGCTCTTTTTTTGCACAGAAGTAAAGCCACTGCATAGTTCTTCTGTAACTCTCTTCACTTCACAGTGTGTCTAATCATCTAATACCAGTACATTGAAATCTTGTATAGTTATTTTTTATAACTACATACTATGTTGCTGTATAGAAATACCATAATTTATTTAGCCTGTCTTCACTAATTGGCATTTATTTTTTTGTTATATTGTAGAAATTTGTTGATTATACATCTGTCCACATAGCCAAGTATAATCTACAAGATAAATTTGTAAAAGTGGAACAGAAATCTCTTACAATACAACTTGTGAACTTTGGGCATTAATTAAAAGGCCTTTTTTACTCCAATTTTTAAAGTTTTGTCTTCCATATTCTTGTGTAAGGTGTGATAAAAAAATAAAAAGAACATTTATTGATCATATTTAAAGTTTTTATGTATGCTTCATATTAATGTAGTCAGTATTAAAGGCATAATCAATTTTTTTCTTCCAGGCATTAGACCATATTTCTGGTTTAAGAAATGTAAGTTAGTCTTTGAGTTGTACACACAGGTCAGTCTGTAGATTTGGGTTTCTGCCCCCATGTTCCTCCAGGTTATCAAGCTAAAGCGGCCACTGGTAATATAGCAATTCAGACCTTTTCAACCAATGCTAGGGATTGTCTACACTGGGAATGGGATGTGGGGGGTGGGTATTAGAGACCAGACCTGGCAGTCAGTGGGCCTTTGCTGTTGGTCTATATCTTGTGTGGGAGGATAAATATCTGAGTGACTTCAGTTAAATCATGTTTCTATTTCTAGGAGAAGTGCAAAAGTGAATGGACACTTATTAGGAGAGAGGAGTGGAGTAGGGGAAGAAGAGCAAGCAAAAATTCAAGGTTCAGTTGTTTTCTACCTGCTAAGAATCAGGCCAGACTGTCAACTCTGGACAGAGTTTCTTAAGTTGTTTGCCAGTGGAATCTTAGTGGAAGCTGTGTATCAGCTTCAAATGGCAAAGAATGTATGCAGATGGGAATGGGCATGTTGGTTTCAGTATATACCTTCTTGTCATGCCACCTACTGGAAAAGTAACTGGGTAGCTAATAGAGCAGTTGTTAAACTGGTGTGATTTTGCATGTGGCAATGTCTAGAGACATTTTTCATTGTCTCAAGTGTGGGAGAGCATCTAGTGGGCAAAGGCCAGGAATTTTGCTACATATGCTACAGTGAATTTCGTAGTGCCTGCAGCAAAGAATTATCTAGTTCAAAATATGTATAGCATTAAAGTTAAGAAACCCTGGACTTTAACACATTAGAATGATGTTATTTGGTTAGTGAAATGCATCTCTTCCACTCTTATTTCAAGGGGGCAGCGTTCAATGGAGAGATTCTGCCAGGAACTAGAATTCTGGCAAAAGAGTTATCTTTGGTGCTTTGTTAGCTAGTGACCTGTTGTGATTTCCCACTGGACACAGGAATGTGACAGTATGGGTTCTAAGTTCACAAACATATTCATTCTAGGTTATCATGGTAAATTTTCATAGGGAAGGTATCAAACCTCAAGGAGTCTAAGAATCATAAGTTGACGATGGTCAGAAATGGAGCACGTCTCCTAATCTATAAATATGGTCTTTAGGAAATTCTAGAAAACATGCACAGGGAACAGAAATCCAGTCTATAAGGTGCATGCAGGCGAATTTTGGCAAGGAAAAGGTGCCTTCGTATGAAGTACAGAAAAGCTGCTGTTCTTCGTAGTGTGTGAAACCTCAATGTTTTCTACCATTCCCCTCCTTGATTGGCTGCTGATTGTATGCAGTGGTCCTAAAAGTAATAAATGAAATAAACTGTAGATTTCACAGTTTTTGAATCCTGTAATACAGTCACCTTGCTGACTAGCAGAAGGTAATTGGTTCAGTTCAAAGTTCAACACCCCCTTGGCCTTCATTAGGGGGATAGTAAACAAGGCTTTTGCGTAACTCCTCTGGATGAAATTTTCTAGGATAGTTCCAAACTTATTTGGTAGCTGTTGAACTTAAAATACCAAGAAATGGCTTCTGGTCCCACATGCATAAACCTTTTTGTATAGTATTTTCCGAAGACTGAGTATTGGTTTAAATGGCTGAAATGATAGCTATTGTGTTTGGAGTTATCCAGGTTTCCTTAGCACTTGGCTGTAGATGGAGGAGGGTAGGTGGAATAAAGACTCTTCCCCAGCTTTGGAAACCTGCCCATAGCAGCAGCAGTACTTGTTCTGCACCTCCGCTCTGAGGCTTTTATTACTTTCTGTAATGCCCTGCATATTCGCTGGTAGAAACCTTTTACCAGAACAACTTTCCTGGCAGGAAGCAGAGGAGAATCCTGTCATTCTCTGCTTATTCTTCTATCATTCATTGGAATCCATATTTTTTTCTTTGTACAGTGGTTAATATTCATTGTTTGTGTTCTGCATAAGGTTAGGTCATAATGTGGCTATGCTGTAGTAACAAGTGTTCTCAAAATCTAAATGACTTCATATGATTTATTTTTGCTTACTCTGCCTTTTGTGGGCTTACTGTTAACACTGCTCCTTTTTATTGTTATCTTTATTCTGGATTTCTGCCTGAGGAACCAGCAGTCTTTAAAATATTCCCAGTCACTGTAGCAGAAAGAAGAAGAGAATACACTGAAGTACATACTGACTTGTAAAATTTCTCCTTAAATAAAACACATATCTCTTCCACTCTTATTTCAAGGGGCAGAACATATCATGTGGCCATCACTAATTTCAGTCAAATATCCAGGAAGAGAGAAGACTGGAATATTTGTGAATAGTCATAGTGACTACCAACCTATTACTTTTATTGTTATCATAGAATACAGTAAGCATTAACTTAGTTTGCCTTCATTCCGCAGTGGATTTGGGCTAACTTAAATTACTGTGTTTTGCTGTTATACCATTTGCATTTTTACTTCTAAAATTAGGAAAAGTAGAAAAAAAATGAAAAGTTTACAAAATACTACATCATAAAATTCTAAACAATTATTAAACTTAAGTATTTCACACATTTTCCTACTTTTATAAGTAGATTTATTTTGTTAGAAATTTCTATAGTAGAAATCATATGTAGTGACTTAAATTACATTTTTTCATAATATGAACCTCTATTCTAATTTTATTTTTTAAATTGTGATAAAGTACACAAAAATTTACCATCTCATTTTTAAGTGTATAGTTCAGTAGTACATTCGTATTATTGTGCAACTCCAAATTTTGGTCATATTTTGACAATATATTTTTATAGTGCTTAAGAAAGAATATATGAGTTGGAGTCTCAAGTTTAACTTGGTTTAACTCTAAACTTGAGTAAATTACTTCACTAGTTTGTGTGATGGTTTTCTGTTTTGTAGAAAATTTTCCTCTAGGTTGTAACGCTTAAATTTCATTTCTCTTGTATATCAAGACAGTATTAGCTCTCCCACTTACTCTGTGCATTATTATAGAATGACTATATGCAGTTTGATAGTGGCTGCTAAGTATATATTGGACAGCATGCGGGATTTTGGTCAAGGCTAGGATAAGTTTCACTTCACATATGGCAAAAAAGTACAGACATTTGTTCCTAGTGAAATACCTGTTTCATCCATAAGATTATTTTGATTTGAGACATTCAAACTTATCAATGTCCTTTTTTATTACTACCCAACTAATTGTCCTTGCTTAGCTGTCAACTAGTTGTATCAAAGATGGGATGGATCAAACAATGGGAATTTATTTCCCCATAGTTAGAGATACTGGGTTGTATTTCTCTGAGGCTTCTATCCCAGCTTGTAGATGGATGGGCATCTTCTTTTTATCTTCTTAAATGATCATTCCTTTGTGTGTTATGCTCTAATTTCCTCTTTTTGTGAGAACAACTGATACTGGAGTAGGCTCACCATTTTACCAGAATCATCTCATTAAAGGCACCATCTCATAACATTCTAAGTTTTTAGGCATTAGGACCTTAACATGTGAATTTGTGTGTGTGCACAATTTAGAAGGGTGTGTGTGCACAATTTATCTTAAAAGGGAGATAGGCTAAAATCAACCAGGATACAAGATAGAAAAATTTTTTTAAATCTGCAAATGGAAGAACAAGTAAATGTTTTGGAAGTTGAGGGAAAACAAGATTTTAAATTTCCTCTTTAACAATTACATTACTGGTACCAATTGCCAGTTCAGGTCCTATTAGGGGTTCATCTGTCATGCAATTGTTTCCACAGGAACTAATTTGCCAAGAGTAGTAGCTATAGTATTGAAATTCTCGGTGGCCCAGAAGGGATTGGTAGCAGTAGGGTCTCTTAGTAAGAAACTTGAAGGTATGGGGTTTAATTCCCTGTCTCCTACTATGATTTGAATTATGTTCTCCCAAAAGATACATTTACCTTATTTGGAAATAAGATCTTTACAGATTTAATCAAGTTAATATGAGGTTATTGGGGCAGGCACTAATCTGACTGGTGTCCTGGTAAGAAATGAAGAGAGACATTGAAGATAAGAGATTTGAGTAATGCATCTGTAACACGATGAATGTCCAGGATAGCTGGCAGTGCCAGAAGCTCAGAAAGAGGGAGGTAACAGATTTTCATCTAGTGCCTTCGGAGAGAACATGGCCCGTTGATACCTTGATTTCTCACATAACTTTCAGAACTGTCAGAAAATAAGTATATCTCTTGTTTTAAGCCATACTGTTTATGGTAATGTGTTATGATTACCTTAGGAAACTAATTTTTTTTTTTCTTGCTTGATATTGCTAAATTTCACTATTATGTGTTAGTAGGTTTAGAATGTGTAAAGGAGAAGTTCTTTGCCTTTGGTAGAAACAGACTATTGGATAAGTAAAATTCTGACTATTAGTTACATTATTAAAATGTGTTCCATATGGCTTGTATTTTGTTCTTTCCTTTAAAATACACTTTATTAAGAAGATGTCATGGGTTGATAAGCAGCTACAACTCTGCTGTTTTTATTTATTTATTTATTTATTTTGTCTTTTTATCACTGTGAGATAATGGGATCAGTATTTTCAACCATGTTAAATTTTTGCACAAGGTTTTTGAAATAATAACATAGAGGATTTTAATACTGAGGACTAAGTTGTATATATTGATTTTCCCATTAAGTACCTAATTTTATTGTTTGATATTTTTCCTCTTGATCATATAATGTTTTTATTGTTTGTGAAACCATTTCACATGAATATTATTTATTCTCAGTGTTCAAGAAAAAAATAATCTCCCTGGGAATTTTATGTAATGAATTTTTTTTCCCTTTCTGTTAACCTCTAAATAACTAAGTGTTGATACTAACATCATATATTTCTCTAATGATGTTTTAAAATTCTGTTTCTGAATTACAGTTTATATGGCTATTTCATTTGATGGTAAATGTATCTTTAGTTTTAAGGAATAAAATAAGTAAACAAAAAGTACTATTTGAAATATATTGATAGTCGAGATTTCATTATAACTTGAATTTTTCAGTGGAACATTAATGTCTAAAGTCCTTCTAAAAAAAAACATCTGACAAATGTAATCTATTCAGATTCGAGTATGGCACTGGGAGACTTGGTACTTACAAGTACTACAGAAATTGGCTGCTGCCCTAGAATGAGAGTTTTTCTTTTTTATTATTGTAAATAATGTAGAAACAACAACAAAAACATTATCACATTATGCTATTATTTGATTGTAATATTACCTAAATATAGTGTGTTGCATTTATACAAAGCTTATAGTTTTCTCAGTATGCACATGAACAGTATAAAACAAAGATAGCTTATAGAAGAGATTTTGGCCAACTACCAACACTAAGAAAAAGTACACAGGTCTTAGAAAGATTTTGAATTAATTCACTGCACTTATTAAGTAGGAAGAAATTTAATCATAATATTAGAAGAAAGACATAGACCCAAATTAAAGACCTAGAATTACAGTGTCTGTGGTAATTACATCGTATTGTCAGAATATTTTTCTTTGAAAGCAGTTTAATGAAAAAATATACAAGCGTTAGAAATGACAGTGATTTGATGGGATGAAATTAAGAACTAGAACACAGGAGTAGAGGGTATCTACTAATCTGAGCCCACTTCTGATCACCAAACAGAGTTGATTATTGATATGGAAATCAGTCATCTTGGGAATTCTGCATATAAAGAACCATACATTCAGACAACATTTAAAAGGAGAAAGAAAAAAACATTTTTTAATGGTGAGAGGAAAGACAGTTATGACTTGATGACCTTGAAACTGTGGAAAGATGACCAGGAAATGTTGGATAACTTCCCAGTTAATTATTCATAACTAAGAAATTCAGACAGAGAAGGGGAGAGATAGTCAAAGAGATTTTGTCTATTGTCCAGGATCCTTGCAAGGTCTAAAAATATTATAGAATGAGGGGATGTATAACCATAGGTGAACATAAGAGTAGTTTAGCTCTACTAATGAACAGAATAAACTAAGACCTATAAAAAGTAGTAAAAAGAAAGAAGGAATAACTGAAAACATTTTCAGTGGAAATCAGAATGGAGATTTCTCAAAAAACTTGAAACTAGAAATTCCATTAGACTTAGCTATTCCTCTTCAGGTATCTTCCTGAAAGTTAAAGCCATTGTATTACAGTGATACATGTACACCTGTGTTTATAGCAGCACAGTTAATAATAGCTAAATTTTGGAAGCAGTCTGTATGTCCATCAATAGATGAATGGATAAGGACAATGTGGTATTTATATCCAGTGGAGTACTACTGTGCCATAAAGAAAGATACACTTGAGTCATTTGTAGGAAAATAGATGCGCCTTGAGACCACAATGGTAAGTGAAATAAGTCTGACACAGTATCACTTGGTTTCTCTTATATGAGAAACCCAAATTATAGATAAAGAACAAAATAAAAGATAGATAATAGGAAGTAGGGAGATAGATTTTTCTCGAAGTGAATTAATGGAGCAGTGGGGAAGGGGGAAGGAAATGGGATGAAAAAAGGAATTAAGATGTGTTACATACATGTACCAATTCCACACAAAGATATAAACATGTACTATAGTCATGTATAAATAAAAAGACCATTTTCATTTGTATTTTTAGGGCTGGGTAGCTTAGGAGATTGATGTTAGTATTTGGGCTTACATGATTGTTCCGATTGTATTGATGCAATATTTGCCCAGACAAATTATCAGTTAGGTTGCTGAAAGGACTGACTCCTGTACCACTATTGACTAATTGAGGAGCAACATGAAACAGAACCTTCAAATTTGGAAATGAGAAATTGGCTAGATTATACAATATAACTGAATTTCTTACACTATAATCTGTTAACAAGAGGTTTTAAGTATTAAAGTCACTGTTTTTGGCATTGTTCATGTATTTCATGGCTACATTTCTACTTTTATATGTATTTCTATGGTAGGCAGAATAAGATGGGTCCCAAGGTATGTGCCTCTGTTATACACATACCATGCTTATCTAGCTGAAGAAATTTTTATTAATGTAATTAAGTACCCAAATTAGTTGACCTTAAGATAAGGATATTATCTTCAATAGGTCTGATTGCTTTTAAAAAATACTGGATTCTTTCTGGCAAAAGATTCAGTATGGGAAGATTCAGTGGGAAGGAGATTCTATCCTCCTTAGCCTTGAAGAGGGAGAGTGTCACAGGATTTAAGAATGTGCTGTCTGATAGACAGCAGAAAGATGCAGAGTCATTCTTACTGTGAACTATAAAAGTTGAACTTTACATGTTAGGCTTGTGAGCAGACCTGGGAATATTGTGTCTGGTCCCCACTGTTACGATATGTTGTTCTTTAGACTCAGATCTCCATGAACATCAGTAGGTAGAAATGACAACATAAAGATGGTCCCTGTCTCATTCTTCCCTACAAATCTAAAGTGTATGTAATTAGTAGAAAACATGTCTTCTAGAACCTTAGCTGTAGGACAGTCTGGGAAATGTCAATTTTAGCTTTCCAGCATCTGCATTTCTGCATACAGATGGATGCAGAACTGGATACCAATTACCAATGGACTAAATCGAGCACACTGTATCTCTACCTTCTTTTCCCAGGCACATCAACTACAAAATGCCGCTAAATATTGCTTAAGAAGCATTATGGTAGAAGGTGGGAGGCCATTATTTTAAATAGATAATGATGTAATCTCCTTTGCTTTTGAAAAGATAACTCTGTGGCAGCTTGGAATGAGTTTGATGATCACTGATGTTAAATTAAGCCCAGGCAACAAGGATGGATAGAGAGGGAATAAGTCAGGAATATCTGATTGTTTAATTTATTAATTTAGTAAATTTGCATTTTTATATAGTTCATTCCCTCATTTAGCAAATACATATTGAATACTCATTACTGTGCTAATTGCTGATAATATAAACATGGTGATGTATTTCCTGTTAATGTTGGGTTAATCTAATTGTAATATAGGCCCATAGATGAATTTACAGGTTCTTATTCCTTTATATGGATTAAACTGTAATCGTCTGAATATTGCCTTTATGCCTATGTTTGTGGATGACTAATTTCAGCTTTAGAAGCTATAAATGTTCTTTTGTCAAAGAAAGTTGGTAATGGTGAAGTCTTCCAGATTTGGTGCCTGACTTCATAGTAGTTGATAGATGCTAACTTTAAATAGTGAATAGGATATATGTACTATTACTTCCTAACAGTAAACATTTATATATGTTTTAAGTCTGTTAATCAGATACAGGAATGATCATGTTCCTAGTAACAGTATATATAAATTAAGTTTAAGTCAAGTATAGGACTTTGGAATACAACTTTATTTAGTGGCATATTGAAGGAATACTACTTTTTGTCTCTACTGTATTTCTGTTAAATTTGTTTAAGCCAGACTCCCTTTTTTTAATCTGACTGAATTTAGCCATTAGAAGGTAGTTTTTCAGGCTCAATTTAATATGCTATTCTTATATCAAAATATGTAACTTTATTGAAGTATTTAGTGAATTTTAATTTTTCATGTGTGTCTTAACTGAACATATTAGTAAATGTTTTTTATTATAACCTTATAATAAAAGTTTAAAGTTTTATACTTTAATAATAGATGGCAGTACATAAAGAAATTAACTCAATCTGGTGTTATTAAAAATCAGAAACACTTATTTGTTATCATCACTAATTATCTAGTTACCTTAAAATTGAAAAATCTTTATAATGAAAATATTAGAAAAATAATAGTCATAAATATGGTTTTGCCTTAAGGTAGTGCAGTGTTTCAGCTTGGTGATACCTGACACTGTCAAGAGATCCTGTCTTAGCAAGGGTGAGCTTCCCCCTTAGTTATGGACACAGTTGCAGTTGTCTGACTGGTTACTGGGGTTGACTGATCTAGTTTGCCTTTCTCATATATTCTGGCTATGGACTTGGCTGTGGTCTCCAACTGGCTAGTGTGGAATTCATCACACAGTGCCTGGGGTCGTTTCCAAAAGCATTAAGAATGAGGGCAAGGCCCAACCTGCAAATGCCTTCCTATCTTTGTCTTTGGCACGGTTACTCATGGTCTATTGGTGAATGCAAATGACTTATTTTTCATATTTGTTGATCTAAAATCTTGTAAGTTTGAAATATTTGTCTCAAGGATATTCAGTGCCATTTGTTTCATGGCTAAAAAAAAGTTAAGATTTGTTTCATTACTAAACAAAGTTAAGATTTCTATTCGGAATTATTTTCTATTGTGAATTGTTTTCAAAAAAATCCCTGTGTATATATGCACATATATATTCGTGCATGTTTATTTTTTATATAAAATACGTGCATTTATATATAAAATGCATGCATATATATGTGCATATATATATAAAGTTCTCATGTACATATGCATGTATGTAAGGCAGAATAGTTTTAAATATTTCAGTATGTTATTTCTTTTAAGTCAATATATTTTTTCATTTATTATACTTTTAAGTAATGAAATGAATATTTCATTTATTATTGTATAAAAACTTGCATAGTTAATTTTTAACTATTTTATCATTAAAACCCTCAATAAAGAAGGCCAAGATTCTTGTTTTGTAAATTAGGAAATCTAGTCATATATATATGACTGTATATACAGTCAAGTCCAGTTTTTCTCCACCACCAGTTTTACATTTTGCTAACTGACTGATGAAATTGCCCATAATTTAGAATCTTACAGTTCTTGGTAGAGCATATTGATTAAGTTAACTTTCTTAGTAATAATGTTTTGGGGAACCACATTTCTTACTGCCTTTTTCTAATATCACTGGCATGAATTATTGTATTTGATTATAACCATAATTTTAATTTTTTATTCCTCCTATAAATAATACATTCAAAGCCAGGAAAATCTGTTGTTGGTAATTAAAAAAAATGACCATGCTCTACCACCCTCCCCAATTTACTTAAATAATGAGGGCAGTTATGGAACTGAATAGTTTTTTAATTCAGTGTGTTGTGTACAAAAACATTTCAATGACTTGTGTGTTTTATTTTTAAATATGATATTTAAGTCTCATGATAGGGAACTTCTTAAAGTCTTACTGCCATAATATTTAGTGAATATTAAAGTTCCTTTTTGCATGATTATATATACTAAATAGTTTGTTCTACTTATTTATGGAAAACATAAAGATGCTTGAAAATTCCAACAGTGTAAGTTGGTTTTATAGTTGACTGAGAAAAATCTTAGGATGGTAACTGATACTGACAAAGCAAGTCTGTGGAAAAGATCTAGATTTTATTTCTCAGCATTGAAGGTTTTCTTCATTTCTTTTAATATTTAAGGACATAAGTTTAAATTATATAAGCATATTGTAATATTTAGATAATGTTAAAATTAAAGGTAGGTTATGTCAAATCAGTAGCTTTTGTAGAGCTAGAATAGTGAAGAATTAAGAAATAGCAGAAAAGCTTCAGAAGTTGAATTTTCTGATTTTTTTGTCAGTTTGTTATTTCAACTTAATTATTTTGAAATATAAATTTTCGAAAGATTGACATATTTTAAAGTGTATTTCAAGCTGGGCGTGGTGGCGCACGCCTTTAATCCCAGCATTCGGGTGGCTGAGGTAGGAGGAGCGAAGTGAGTTTGAGGCCGGCTTGGGCTACAGTGCGAGCGCAAGGTTGGACTGAGCTACACATAGCGACCCTGCCTCAAAAAAGCAGGGCTGGGAGTTTGGCTCAGTGACTTAAGCACCTGTCTGATAGGCGCGAGGTTGTGAGTTCAATTCCCAGTGCTGCAAAAAAAATAAATAAATAAATAAAATAAAGTGCATTTCAGATGAGGTAGTTGTTTTTATGTTTGTTGGATTATTCATTTTATATCTGGCATGCTGTTACTTTTATTTACTGGACCTAGTTAAAATTTGCATACAGTTTCTGATTGGTAGAACATTACACATTTTTAATAATATTTAGCTAATACTTACTGAGCACTTAATGTCAGGCTCCATGTCAAACATTTAACATGCTTTCTCTTACTGATCCTCATATAAACATGATGAAGTAGGTGTGCTTTACTATTTAGAAACGCTTGCTCTGAGAGATCAGATAGTTTACTTAGGGTCAGATACTAGTGAATGAGAATCCTGGACACTGAATCCAAGCAGTCCAAATTCAGAGCTTATGCCTATGTATTAATCATGACCACAGTCTACTTTCATAATTCCTAAGTCCACAAATCTCTGAGAAAAATTTTAAACAGCTTATTGCAGATCAGTAATAAGCTGCGTATAAAGTATACAGTTGATAACTTTTGACATGTAAACACACACCAGGGGTCATTTCTATAATCAATGCATTTACTTCTCACCCCCGAAAGGTTAACTGACGGTAATCCCTTTGCTTTCTTTTGTTGCTTTCACCCCCATCTCCATCTGCATCCCAACACTTTCTGGCAACCATTAATCTACTTCCTGTTATATTGTCTATTGCTTGTAAGTTGTATGTAAGTGGAATTATTCAATGTGTTTTCCATTTTGTTTGACTTCTTTCACTCATAAAGACGTTGGGATTCATCAGTGTTGTTGCATATATTAATAGTTTCATTCCTTTTTACTATTTCTGCTGAATAGTTTTTATTGTAACTTTATACCACAATTTGTTCATTTATTCACCTGTTGAAGGACATTTGAGTTATTTCCAGTTTGGGCTTTACAAAGCTGCTGTGAACATTTGTGTTTAAGTCTTATATGGACATAATGCTTTCTTTCTGTTGCCTAAATACCTAGGAATGGAATTGCTCATTCACACTGTGGGAATGTACTTAACTTTATAAAGTGTCAGAAATTACACCTGAAAGGTATTCAGGGTGTTTTATGGATGCTATTTCTATATTAAATATGAAATATGCATTATGTTATTTTCTCAAATCTGCAAAATTCTGAATTTGGAAATGTATGGCTTTAAGGTTTTTAGAAAAGTAGATAGGAGCTGGGCATGGTGGTACACACCTGTAATCCCAGCACTCAGGAGACTGACGCAGGAGGATTGCCCTGAGTTCAAGGCCAGGCTGGGCTACATAGTAAGACCCTGTCCCCCAAAAAAAGTTAAAAGAAAAAAACAAAGAAAAGGTGATGCAGACTTCTGTCTTAGAAGTAACAATGTATAGGTTGAGCATTCCTAATCCAAAAATCTAAAATCTGAAATGCTCCAAAATCTGAAAGTTTGAATTGCTCACATGATACTACAAGTGGAAAAATTTCACAACTGACTTCATGCGATAGGTGGCAGTTAAAATGCAGGTACACTAACAAATTTGTGTAATACTACCTTCACAGTGTGTGTTTAAAGTGTATAGGAAGCATAAATGAATTTCGTGTTTAGACTTAGGTTTCATTCCCAAGATATCTTACATACATGCAATAATCCAAATCTAAAGAAATCTAATACCCTGAACATTTCTAGTCCCAAGCATTTTTATAAAGAATATGTAATCTGTACTACAGCATGACTTCATTGACTCATTAAGCATATGTGTACTTTGTTAAATTTGCATAAATCCTTTAGAAAGAAGATATATATTATTAAAGAAAATGCTCAATAGAAATGCAAATATATAGAGCTTAAGTAATTGCCTATCTGCACACTGCCTTTAGGAAACAATGAGAACCGGGTGTGGGGCTGCACACCTGTAATCCTAGCACTTGGGAGGATGCAAATTTGAGACTAACCTGAACTACACAGCAAAACCCTGTCTCAAAAATAAAAACAAAAAGGAAAAGAAGGAAAAAAATGAAAAAAAGACAGAAAGATAGTGTGAATTATATATACATTTGATAGTTATTTTCATGTTAAAATTACTTGGAATAAAATTGTATGTTGATGGGAATAGAAAATACTTGTTTTCTATCCTGCCCATCGCCTAGTGTTAGTATTAATAGTATAGCAATGATTATTATCATTGTGTATTTTCACAGGATTGATATGAGAATTAGAGTTACAGGTAATGGCTTAAAAATTAAATTTGCGATATGCCCAGGGTTACACAGTGTATGACTTAACCAGATTTGAAGCACATTCTAATCTCAAAACTCATTTGCTTTTGGTCATGCCATGCTATTTACTGTAATGCCGTATGTTAGACATATAAGTTGGCATAATTAAATATTAGTCACAATCAGTAGATAAATGTGATGGTTTTATGTCATTTTTGTTTTTCCAAAATTAAATATATTATGATTTATCTTCTAACAGTGAATAAAATTTACCAGATGACTTTCTTATTTCTTTTTGTGTATGTTTTTTCTCTTGTAGGGTTACATTTTGCCATCTGCCTTTCCAGAGTAAGTGGCTCTATGTGGGCACTGAACGAGGTAATATACATATTGTCAATGTGGAGTCCTTCACACTCTCAGGCTACGTCATTATGTGGAATAAAGCCATTGAACTGTGAGTTTGAGCAATTAAATTCTGTATCTAAAAGCATCAGGACCATATAATCAGTAAATCCATATTGAATTAAATGTGTTAGACAATCAGTATTAAATACAGATTTATTAGTCTTTTGTTAAGTATTGTCCTGTTGGCTTGTTTGCATATGGTTTATATATGTATATTGATAAATTACATAATTATAATGCATTTATTCACATATTTATAAACTGCAAATCAAGATAAATGAAGTAAACATTCTTATTAGTTGAAGAAAATACTCTAAATATTTTCTACTCTTTAATCTTTTATTTTTCTTTTAAATGTTGGTCATGATCCACAGAAGTTTGCCTCCAGTGTTTCAAAGACTACTGATATAAAGTACTTCTTCACGAAATTTAATAATAACAAATAAATGTAGATATTTGCTAAAGTGAAAATGTTATAGAAATTAATTTTAAGGTTAAATTTATTTAATTTTGTTTCAGTGATGGTTGTTTTTAATTATTAATGTAATAACAAAACCTGAGTTGAGCTGTAGAGCCCTGAGGAATTTTAATACTAACTTTTACTCTTAAAAATTTGCCTCTTTCTACTTTTTTTTTTTTTTATATTTTTGGTTGTAAGAAAGTTTAAGGATATTGGCAAGATCCTATTTTAATGTTTCTTTTTTAGAACAAATAGTCTTGTATTGCATTCCACAGTACTTATACCTTTGACAGAAGGATACTTTTGTGGCCTTTCTTAAGTAATGTGTTGGTGTACTTGTCGTAGTGTATTGAGATTGGTGTTCTTTCTTGTAGCAGGGGCATTATTGTCTTATTTCAGTTCCTTGGTAGTGTAACTGTCAGTCTGCATTTTGAGTTGGTCACAGCGTCTAATGGATAGGCTAGTGCAGCTGCTTGTAGTTTCACGGATTTATTAAGCAGAATGAATTTTCTGCGTTCAGAGTTTATGAATAAGGATATACTTTATCCTTCTGTATATGCATCATTTCGACCATATTCTTATCTGTGTGACTTCTTTTGCTCTGAGAAGCTAGAAGTAACATTACTTTGTTGATTTTTTTAAAAAAAGTTATTGAATATTTCCTACTTGGAACCAGATGGGATGTCTGAATTGGTGACTAGTAAAATAAGATAATGATATTTTAAATGGCTACATTAATCAATTCTACATTGCAATTCTACATTTTGATTGCTTTGACTAATTTGAAGATTCTTTTCTAAATAGAAAGTGTAGTACATTGTAAAATTTGTTGACATAGGGCTGGGGATATAGCTCAGTGGTACAGCACCTGCCTGGCAGGCATGAAGTGCTGAGTTCAATTCCTAGTACCCAAAAAACAAAAAAAAATTTTGTTGATATGTATCAATGTGAGTCATTTACCATTTTTTTCCGTGATTCTTGTTTTGATCCATATTAAGAATTTTGTATTATTGATTACCCACTGAAATATTTTCCTTTTTAAATAAATAAAAATAAATCTAAAAGCAAGTAAAAGTGTTTAGTTTTATTTTTGTTTTCATGAACACGTAGTATGTTGAAACTTTTAAGGAGAAAAATGTCTTAATTTTTTTCTTTTTTAGGTCATCTAAATCTCACCCAGGACCTGTTGTCCATATAAGTGATAATCCAATGGATGAGGGAAAGGTAGAATGTCTCTATTATTTAAATGAATGATATTTTGTGTTTTTAAATATGCAAACTCTAGGAACATACTTATGCTGAAAAGTTGAAATTGCTATTATGTGATTGTGTACTTAATTATTATTCATTATAAAGAACAAGGAAAGAATGATTTTTAATTTGAAAGGACAAAAAATATACTAACATGTAAGTAAACTTTAATAAATACATGTTAGTTTTTATTTGGCTCACACTAGTTTTTATTGGGACAACTCACAGTATTTTCCCTAACTTTCTGATGAAACAGACAAAAGTTTTCTCTTTGGGGATTCTTTTTACTTACCTTTAAATTGAATTAACTATTCAATTTTTATAGTACTTATCATGTGTTACCTTATGTCATATAGCTTATCTTCTTCAAAATGTTCTTTATAAATAGTTAATAATACAGGTATTTTTTGAAACGTTATGTAATTTTTTGTACTCTACAGTGAGTTTTATACAGTCATATCTGACTACTGTTAGGTTAATACAGCAAAAATGTAATATACTTTTCTTTTCAATGAATCATTATTTCCTAATTGAAAATAATCTTCTGGGTAGTTCTGTTTAATAATTATAATTTTCAGCCTATAAAATTTTATGCTGTTGACCTACATAAATACCAGGAAGTTTATGGCTGTCAGAAGTCAGTGAAGTGAAACTTAGCATTTTGTGAAGAAATTTATACAGATTATTCCTTTACTCAATTTATGGGAGAGGTCAAGCCTATAAATTATTCAACACTTTTTAATGTACCACTGGAAAAACAAAAGGATAACTATTTTGAGTTATGTCATAATCATAGAATTGTATGTTTCAATAGATATTATATATAAAGCAAGTGTGCTGTAACTTGGATCCTCATTTTATTTTCTTTTATACAGGGTACTTGTTTAAAAGCCAAGCAAGCCTTTGGGTGGGAGGCATGGTGAGAGGGTTAGAAAATTTTCTTCCACTTTGAATCATTAATGGAAGAATTCCTTTCTTTGCAATACTGAATCTCTTCTGTATTCAGACTCATAATGCTATTATTGCATGTGGAATAATGCCATTGAATGTTCAAGGCATTGTAGCCCATTCTTTCTTATTTTTATTTTTCCACTACTGGGGATTTAACCCAGGATTGCTCTATCACTCATTTTTAGCCCTTTTTATTTTTTAAGACTGACTTCTCTGAGTCTTCCCTGCTGGCCTTCATTTGCTGATCCTCCTGCCTCAGCCTCCCAAGTAGGTAGGATTATAGACTTGGTTCACTGGACTAGGCTTTTGCTAGGGTATTTGTTCATTTGTTTTTGCCGTGCTGGGGATTGAACCCAGGGCCTCAAACACGCTAAGCAAACATTCTATCACTGGGCCACATAGCCAGCCCTTGCCTATTCTTGCATCATTTCTAGATGAATCTTCTTAGAAGACCATTTTAATCTTAGTGTTCTGTTCAGAAGTTTTCAATGAGTCTGTAATATCTAACAAATGTTTCTTTAATATGTAACTCTAGGTTTTCTTTACCTTTCAGAATATCTTTGTCTCAGTGCTATAATGAAACACATAGCTATTGTTTCCCAAATATGAATTGTTCTTTACTGCCTACTTTCCTTTCTTTATGTGAATTTTTGTGTTTTGAGTTCTGTCCCACTGTTCCTTCTTGGCTGAATGTCTACCCACATCTTAAGATCACATTTAGATATACATTTTGCGTGATGTCATTGATACTCCTGTCTGAAAATACTTTCACTTCTCCATTCATTAGTACTTCAGTTATGCAAGTTTTGTGGTATTTATCACACATTGCCTTGATAGAAATATGTGTATATTTCAGCTTCTTTGAACTTAAAAGTCTCTTTGAGAACAGAAATAATTTTTTATGTGAGTGTGTATTTTGAGTGGCATCCAACATATTAAGATAGTAATTACTCAATACAACTAAAAGTAATTGAATTAAAGAACGAAAAAATTATATGTAACTTGTTATTGTCCTCATTTTTTGAGCTCTAGCTGTATATTATTCTGTTTAGTTCCAAGAGTAAATCTTACTCAAATGTTTTCAAAATATTAGTGCTTTGGAAGAGTACTGTATATTATCTAATATACAGTATCAATGACTTTTCCCTGTTTTAAAAGATCTTTGACATTTTTGTCACTAAAAAGGATACAAGGTGAGAGTTTCTTTAAAGCTAACCTTTTGGGTGGGTACTACCATATCGAGCAAAGGTCTTGGTTAAGGAAAATTAAGAATTAGTATAGACGCCTGCCTGGCAAGTGTAAGGTTGTGAGTTCGATTCCCAGTAACAAAACAAAACAAACAAACAATAACAACACAAAAAACCCAAAACAAAACAAAAAAAGAGTATAGAAATACTTGAAATAGTAATAACTGCCATTTGTTGAATTCTGTGTGTTAAGGACTGTGCTGGACACTTGATATAATGGCTACCATTTTTGGCCGGGGATTTAACTCAGCGGCACGAACACCTGCCTGGAAAGTGCAGGGTCATGAGTTCAATCCCCTGTACCAAAAAACAAGATCTGCCATTTTTTTTAATCCTCCCTGTGAATTTTAAGTTAGAAATCTTTCCTGTTTTATGGATGAGGAAGGAGAAACTTGCTGATGTTGTATGTTTCAGAGATGTAGAACAGGGTTTTGGTGGAGCTAGGATTTGAAACCTGATTTCTCTGATTTTAACCTAGCAGTGTTCTATATTCTGCTACATTTCCTTTCTAGTCATAGGTTGGATTTTGATGTTTTAGAGCTCTGGACTCATATTCATTGTACTTTTTATAAGAGAAAAATTAGGAGGAAAATAGGCCATGGTACAAAACTATTATCACTATGAGTTATAAAAGCAAAGGAGATTATAGGCAAAATCTAACCTATTAGTACCCATTTCTGTCTTAGGCTGTTATAAGCTGGCTAAAGAAGTTGAAGTATAGTATAATCCTCTTAGGTTATTAAGAACTGGATAGGTAAAATTAATCCCTTAACGTTATATAGCTACTTAGTGGTAATTTAGACTAGATCTTAGGTTTCCTGTGTGCTAAGCTGTTGATCCTGTATGTCACTTATTGAATTTTATTTTTTTTTCTTCTCTTATTGATGAAGTTTCTTTTGTACTTCTCCCCACCATGTGAAAATGACATATTACATGTCATAGATACTTCTAGGATTGGGAAAAGAGATAGGAAAGAAGTACTGTTTTTCCCAGAAAGACTATATATCTCACATTGCCTAAGAAACAAGTTTGGGTTAGGAAAATTGAATATATTCTTTACCAAGGTAGTAAAACCTATTTTGATAGCTTCAGTAATTAGTTGAGATTTTCTCCATAGTCTGTAATACGCTAAATTTTGATTTTATTGAAATTACTGGGTTTGTCTCCAACTTTATTTTTATCTTCAGACTACATGAACAGTTACAGAATACTTACTTTTTTATATTTGTTACACAAGTATTTGTTGAGTGTCTAAGAAACAGTGAGTACTGTGTTAGGTATTAAAGGCATATAGATAAGGATATACATACTAGCATTAGAGAAAGAAGATCCTGGTCTATTTAGAGAAATCAGGTAGACTTGACCATGAAAACAACAGTGAGTTTAGACCTGAAAGATGAGTAGAAAATTGCTCACTGAATGAAAAGGGAGAAGATTTTAGCTCAGAGAATACTGAGATTTAAAAATTCTTGAGCAAAGGTGTGGGGCAGCAGAGTTTGGGTAGATAGTGTACACACTTGTGAGGCAAGAACATGCATTCCATTATAGAATATATGTAAAACCATTTGTTGAGTGACTGCAACATGTCAGGCCTTGTATGTTAGAAGTATTGAAGCAAGGAAAAAGATCAATCTTTACCCAGGTAGACCACTATTAAAGTCTTCAAGATGAGGAAAAAACCTTGTATCATGTGGCTAAAAAGTACTGAATGTTACTGGAGCACATTGGAAGAGCATGGACTTACATTGTTAGGTCAAGGAAATCTTCCCAAAGGAAGTGACAGCTAATATAACATCTGAATGATAAGCAGGACTAATCATGAAGAGGGTGGTGTTTAAATGGAGTGGCTTAAATGGAGAGGTAACATATGTAAAATTTCAAAGGTAAGAGAGTGTATTGGGTAGCAAGTGTGGTAAGAGAAAAAGCAGGAGAGGTAAACAGCAGTTAGACCATGCCGGATCTTTTAGGTTGAGTTGCCAAATTTGGACTTTATCTTGAAACTAACGGCAGTGCCTTAAAGAATTTTAAATAGAAGAACACATGACCTCGTCAGGTTTCTAGTTCGGAACTGTTGCTCAAGCTGAAATACAGAATGGTTTAAAATATGAGGAAGACTGGAGTTAGGGAGATCAGCAAAGGGATCTTTGCTGAACCAGGAGGGGAGATACTGGTGAGGGAGGCACATAAATTAGATAATAGAATGTAAGTCTTAAGTTTACTTGGTGGTTTTGTCTCTTGGAGAAGCTGGAGTTAAGGTTGACCCCTAGGTTTCTGGCAGAACAATGGTATGAGACGTAATATAACCAAGAATGCTAGAGAAGCAGTGTAGAGAAAAGTATAATTTGCTTTTGGACATAGCTACTTTTGGGTTCTAAAGTAGGAGATAAGTGCTGATGTGCATTGGAATTGTATATCTCATGAAGAGATCTAGGCTGGTTTTATGATTACAACTAATTAATATATAGATGGAGGTAGATAATGTGTAAAATTTGGAAAATTTGAAATCACTAAATCATGTACAAATTGATTTTTAATAATACTTTATTGAAGTATACTGGTGAAGATATATACTTTAGGACATTAAAATATTACTGTTTTCGTTTTCAAATATCATTTATATTTTGAGTCCATAATTATTAAAGGCATATAAACACCATGCATGTTCTTATTTGTCATCTATGTGATTAGTAATTAGCCATGCAGATGTTTAATTATATTATAATTCTATGTTTAAAGCATACGGGTGATAATAGTTACACTTATTATCAGCAAATAAATATTTTTTATAATAGATTTCATTCCTAGGTGATGTGCCTCTTTCTTGTGTTACAGCTTTTGATTGGCTTTGAATCTGGAACAGTCGTCTTATGGGACCTCAAATCAAAGAAAGCGGACTACAGATATACGTATGATGAGGTAACAACTTAATTTTTGATAATAGACCTGTTGTCATTCTTCAACTCGGTGCAGCTTACTTAAGAACTCACTAATTTAGTTTAGGAACCTATGTAATTACACTTAAACAGTGTACTTATTTTTGTTTTCATTAGTGATATGTTCACATAGGTTAAAAGATTAAGAATCTCCTTTTATCCCTCACATGTGGTCATCTTAATTCCTTTGCAGGTGAGATGTTACCAGTGTCTCATGTGTTCTTCCTGAGAGAGTCTATGTATTTCCGAGCAAATTCTCTATTATTTCTTTTGTGCTGATGATAGTGTTCAGTAGGTATCTGTTGTTTGCTTTCTAAAAAGTCCAAATAAAGACTGTGATTGATAAGTCTTTTAAGTCTTTTTAAATCTGTAGATTTCTCCTCTTACTCCTTGTTCCCTTTCTCATCTTACTGCTCCTTTTTGGTCATATGTTTATTGAAGGTCCTATCTTCCAAATATTACATTTTTCTGTCTGTGCCCATTGTTTTTAATCAACATTTTAAAAATCTCTAAATTGAATAGTTTACTACAGTTTGATAAAATTCAGGTTCATTTTTTGATTTTAGCAAGAATACTTCATAGATGATAAAGGTGATGCTGATAATTTTCTGTCAGGTGGATACTTCTCTTGTGCCAACTCTTAGTAATGCTCATCTGCAAAATAGGGATATACTGTCATTCTTTTTCTATAACTAGGACACTCTAGAAGAGGAATTTTCTCTTACCTGATGTTTGGTTACATAGTAATATAGCTCATATAAAAAAGCCAGATTAAATTTTTTTTTCTAAGTTTTGCTAGTTTTCTGTTTTTAGTTTTAGTGGAGCCTAACAAACATGGTATTTATGTAAGTATTCAAAATTTTTTTACATCAGACTTTATTGGTACATTTTAGTTAGACATAATGATTACATTTATCATAGAGAATTAGTACTGGTATATGATATAACTTGATCCTTGTTTTCCTATTCCCTTACCCTCCCTCTTCTCCCAGTTTACAAAAGCTTCACTTCAATTTTTTTTCTCATTTTTAGAACATTTTCCCTTCTTTCCTATCCCCCTTCCCTCTCTCTTAATCCCCTCTCCATTTGGACATTTTCCTCCTGTTTCACAATACCTATTATATAATTTAGCCCTTATTTACACTTTCAGTTTCTCACACCAGAGAAACAATGTGGTATTTAAACATGTGTGTCTGATTTATTTCACCAGAGTATAGTCTTAAGGTGCACCCATTTACCTTGAAATGACTCAGATGTATCCTTCTTTATGGCAGAGTAGTACTCAATTGTATAAAAAAATGTTGTCTTTATCTGTTCAGCAGTTGACAGGCATTTGGGCTGTTGCCAATATTTGGCTATTACAAACTGTGCCGCTATAAATATGGGTGTGCATGCATCATTGTTGTGTGATGCTTTTGATTCTTTTGGGAAGATACCAAGGAGGGAAATAGCTGGGTCAAGTGGTACTTCTAGTCTTAGTTTTTTGGTGGTTACACTAGTCTGCTGTCCCACCAAGAGTCACCACAGCCCTGCCAGCATTTGTTATTGGTTGATTTCTTGATAATAGCCATTCTTTCTGAGATGAGATAGAATCTTAGTGTTGTTTTAATTTGCATTTCTTGAATGACCGGTGATGAACATTTTTTCATAGTTATTTGCCATTTGTACTTCTCCATCTGAGAAGTGTGTGTGCATCTTAGATGCTCATTTTTAGATTGGGTCTTTAAATTTGGGGGTGCTTGACTGATTTTTTGAGTTCTTTATATGTTCTAGATACTAATCCTTTGTCTGAGAAACAGCTGGCAAACATTTTTTCCCAGTCTGTGTGTTGTCTCTTCACTCTTGGTGGTTTCTCTTGCTGTGCAAAAGCTTTTTAATAAAATGAGATCCAAGTTGTTGATTCTTTGTGATAATTCCTGTGCAATCAGGGTTTTTTTTCATAAAGTCTTTGCCTTCACAAATATCTTTAAGAGTTCTACCTATTCTATCTTTCAGCAGATTTAATATTCCTGTTTTAATATTTAGATCTTTGGTCCATTCTGAATTTAGTGCATGGTGAAAGATAGCAGTCTAGTTTTATTCTTCACATTGTGCAAAGCCAGTTTTTCCACACCATTTATTAAAGAGGTTATCTTTCTTCCAGTGAATGTATTTGGCACTTTTGTCAAAGATAAGGTGGCTTAGTATGTCTGGAGTTGTTTCTGTATCTTCTAATTTGTTCCCTTGACCCTCAGATCTGGTTTTGTTTTGTTTTGTTTTTGTCTATACCATGCTGTTTTTATCACACTAGCTTTGTAGTATAATTTCAAGTTTGGGATTGTGATGCCCCCTGCCCTGCCTTTGCTATTCTACGTGTCTTCTGGTTCCAGATGAATTTTAGGATTGTTTTCTCTAAATCTGTGAGACATGCTGTTGGAATTTTGATTGGAATTGCATTAAATCTGTGTAACAGTTTTCAAAGTATGGCTATTTTCACTATATTGGTTCTTCCTACCCAAGAGCAATGGTTATCTTTCCATTTTCAGATGTCTTCTTAAATCTTTTTCAGAGTACTGTATTTTTCAATGTAGAGACCTTTTACTTCGTTCATTAGAGTGAGTCCTAGGTATTTCATTTTCTTGGGTGCTATGTGAAGGGCATTGTTTCCCTAACTTCTCTCTCAGTGAATTTGTTATTTGTGTACAGGAAGCCTATTGATTTTTGAATGTTGACTTTGTATCCAGCTGTGATACTGAATCTGCTTATTAAAATTTAGCAGTTTTTTTGTGGAGTTTTTGGGGTTGTGTATGTACAATGTCATGTCATCTGCAAATAATTATAATTTATCTTCTTCCTTTCCTATCTTTATTCCTTTTCTTTCTCTTGTCTAAGTGCTCTGGCTAAAGTTTCCAGGATTATGTTGAATAAGAGTGGAGACAGTGGATATCTTTGTCTTGTTCCTGATTTTAGAGAGAAAGTTTCCAGTTTTTGTCCATTTAGTATAATGGTGGCTGTTAGATTGTCATAGATTACTTTTACCAGATTGAGATAAAGACCATCTATTCCAGTTTTCTGTAGGGTTTTTATCACGATTGTGTGTTGGACTTTCTCAAAAGCTTTTTCTGTATCTACTGAGATGATCATATGTTTTTTGTCCTTGGCTCTGTTAATATGGGGTATTACATTTATTGATTTACGTATGTTGAACCATATCTGTATCCCTGGGATGAATCCTAGTTGGTCCTGGTGTATAATCTTCTTGATGATTTGCTGCATTCTGTTTGCCAGTATCTTATTGAGGATATTTGCATGTATGTTTACTAGAGAGATTGACCTGTAGTTTTCTTTTTTGCCTGGGTCCTTCTCTGGTTTTGTTATCAGGGTAATACTTGCTTCTAGGAATGAGCTAGGGAGCATTGCTCCCCTTTCAGTTTTATTAAAGAGTTTGAGAAGTAGTGATGTTAGTTCTTCTCTAAATTTCCTGTAGAATTCAGCAGTGTATCCGGCAGGGTGTGGACTTTTCTTTGTTGGTAGGTTTTCAATTGCATCTTCAATTTCATTGATACTGGTTTATTTAGAATTTTTTTATCTTGATTCAGCTTTGGTAATTCATGTGTACCTAGAAATCTGTGTTTTCTGCATTTTCTCTCTTACTGGAATACAAATTTTCAAGGTAAGTATACATGATCTTCTGAATTTCTGTAAGGTTTGTTTTGTTTTCACCATTTTCATTCTTTTATTTTTTATTTAAGAAAAAAGACACAGAAAAGAAATACAAACAGCAAAAGAGACAACAACAAATCCAATATAGTAGCATCATAAGTTTACAAAGCAAGATGATAGGAATTTCACAATGGTTGTAATATTGCATATCATTACCTTCAAAAGGTTTGTTTAGATTAACAGATATAGGCATGTAAAATTGATCTAATCATGAGTATTAACTGTTCTTTTCCAATAACTAATAAATTTAGTGGTATAGTCATTTTAGCTATCTTATATATACATATATACAAATTTATGTCTTTTTCCTTTTCCCTCCTTCTTTCTTCCTTTCCCCTATCTCAATTACTTTTCCTCTTTGAGCAGTTTCTTACCCTTACACAGAATTTACTGTAGATTTTGGATTGTATATACTTTTTCAGTTTCTTACACTAGGAGACAATATGGTATTTGCACATATGAGTTTGATTTATTTCACTTACAAGTATGGTGTTTGATTTATTTCACTTATGAGTATGGTCTCAAGTTGTGTCCATTTAGTTATAAAAGTCTCGGTGCAATCTTTCTTGATAGCTGAGTAGTACTCCATTGTATAAAAATACCACATCTTTTTTTATCCATTCCTTGATTGATGGGCATGTGGGTTGTTTCCAAGATTTGGCTATTACAAATGGTGTTACTATAAACATGGGTGTGCATGTATCACTGTGGTATGATGTTTTCAGTTCTTCTGGGAAAATGCCCCAAAGTGGGATACCTGGGTCAAATGGGATCTCTAATCCTAGCTTCTTGAGGAATCTCCACACTGATTTCCACAGTGGCTGCACCAGCCTACACTCCCACCAACAGTGGAGAGTTCCTTTTTCCCCACAACCCCTCCAGCATTTTTTATTGGATGATTTCTTGATCTTGGCCATTCTTTCTGGGGTGAGATGGCATCTCCATGTTGTTTTAATTCGTATTTATCAAATGACCATTGATGTTGAACATTTTTTCATATATTTATTTGCCATTTGTATTTCTTCCTCTGAGAAATGTGTATTCATCTCAGATGCCCATTTTTGGATTGGTTCCTTAAATTTGGGGGCCTGATTTTTAAAAATTCTTTTTATGTTTTCGATAGAAGTCCTTTGTCTGAGGGACAATTGGCTAAGATATTTTCCCAATTCGTGGGTTTTCTTTTCACTGTGTTGGATATTTCCTTATTTTAATAGGATGAGATCCAAGTTGTTGATTCTGGGAGGTATTTCCTATGCAGTTTGATTTTTGTTCATGAACTCTCTGCCTACTCCTATGTCATCAAGATTTTTACCTACTTTGTCTTCCAGCAGATTTTGTGTCTCTGTTTTAATATTCAGATCTTTGATCCATTTTGACTTTAGTGCATGATGATAGACATGGATCTAGTTTTAGTTTACAACATATGGAAAGCCAGTTTTTCCAACACCACTTATTGAAGAGGCTGTCTTTCTTCAGTGTACATGTTTGGCCCCTTTGTCAAAGATGAGGTGACTGAGTGTGTAGTTGTGGCTGTATCTTCTGATCTATTCCATTGATCTCAGGTCTGTTTTTATTCCAGTACCATACTGATTTTTATCACAGTAGCTTTGTAATATAATTTCAAGGCAGGGATTGTGATGCTTCCTGCCTTACCTTGGTTGCCCAGAATTGCCTTTGCTATTCTAGGTCTCTTCTGGTTCTAGATGAATTTTGGGGATGATTTCTCTAGCTATGTGAGGTACAAAAGTGGGATTTTGATTGGGATTGCATTAAATCTGTGTAACAATTGTGGGAGAATGGCCATTTTCACAATGTTTGTTCTTCCTATCCATGAACAGGTAATAGCTTTCCATTTTCTGAAATTCTCTTTGATTTCCTTTTTCAGAGTAATCTAATTGTCACTGTATAGATCTTTTACTTCCTTTGTTAGATTGATTCCAAAGTATTTCATTTTTTTGGATGCTAGAGTGAAGGGTGTGGTTTCCCTTATTTCTCTCTCAGTGAGTTTGTTGTTTGTGTGCAAGAATGCTGTTGATTTTTGAGTGTTGACTTTGTATCCAGCAACATTGCTGAATTTGGTTATTACATCTAGGTGTCGTTCAATGTATTTTGGGGGGTCTTCTGTGTAGAGTATCATATCATCTGCAAATAATGATAATTGAACTTCTTCCTTTCCTATCCTTATTCTTTTTATTTCTGTCTCTTGTCTAAGTGCTCTGGTTAGTGTTTCCAGAAGTATATTGAATAGGAGTAGTGATAATGGTCATCCTTGTCTTGTTCCTGATTTTAGGTTGAAATTTTTCAGCTTTTCTCCATTTAGTAGGATGTTGGCTGTTGGTTTATGATATATGGCTTTTATCAGGTTGAGGTAGAGACCATCCATTCCAATTTTCTGTAAGGTTTTTTATCATGAATGAGTGTTGGATTTTGTCCAAAGCTTTTTCTACATCTATTGAGATGTTGATGTGATTCTCATCCTTGGCTCTGTTGATATGGTGTAATACATTTATTGATTTGTGTATGTTGAACCATCCTGGCATTCTTGGGATAAATCCCACTTGATCATGGTGTATAATCTTCCTGATGACCTGTTGCATTCTATTTGCCAGTATTTTATTGAGGATTTTTGCATCTATATTCACTAGGGAGATTGGCCTATAATCTTCTTTTTTGGTTGGGTCTTTCTCTGTTTTTGGTATTAGGGTAATACTTCCTTCCAGGAATGAGTTAGGGAGACTTGCTTCCCTTTCAGTTTCACTGATGAGTTTGAAAAGTGTTGGCATTAAGTCTTCATTAAATTTCTTGTAGAATTCAGCAGTGAATCCATCAGGACCTGGACTTTTCTTTGTTGGTAAGATTCTAATTACATTTTCAATTTCATGAACTGAAATTGGGTTATTCAGCCTGTTTTACATCTTCTTGATTCAGCTTTGGTAATTCATACATTTCTAGGGATCTGTCCATTTCTTCTGTGTTATCGAACCTATGGGAGTAAAGATTTTCAAAGTAGGTATTAATAATACTCTGTATTTCCACAGAGTCTGTAGTGATTTCACCCTTTTCATTTCTTGTTGCATGGATTTGAGTTTTTCTTTCCTCTTTTTGATAAGGTTGGCTAGGGGATTATCAATTTTATTTATTCTTTCAAAAACCGACTCTTCGATTCATTAATTCTTTGTATTGCTTTCTTAGTTTCTATTGCGTTAACTTCTGCTCTGATCTTTATAATTTCCTCCCTTCTTTGGGCTTTGGGCTTGACATGCTTTTGTTTTTCTAGAAGTTTGAGGTGCAGCATTAGGTTGTTTTTGTGTGTTCTTTCCATTTTTCTGATGTGGGAGCTTAGTGCTATAAATTTCCCTCTGAGGACTGCTTTTATTGTATCCCACAGGTTCCAGTAATTTGTATTTCGTTTGATTGTAGATATTGTTTAATTAGTTCTTTAATGTCTTCTGTGACCCATTGATTGTTTAGGAGAGTGTTATTTAATTTCCATCTGTTTATGGGGTTCTTGTGGGGTTTTTTATCACTACTTTCCAATTTTATTGTGCTATGATCATATAACATGCATGAAATTATTTCAGTTCCCTTTCATTTACTTAAGTATATTCTGTGGACTAGTATATGATCTGTTTTAGAGAATGATCCATGTGCAGCTGCGAAGAATGTGTCTCCTGATGTTGGTTGGGTGGAACACTCAGCACACATCTACTAGGTTCATTTGTTCACAAGTTTGATTCAGTCTTGTTATTTCTTTGCTGATTTTTTGTGTGGTTGATCTGTGTCTTTGTGATAACGGGGTGTTAAACTTCCTGTTACAACTGTATTATTGTTTATTTGATTTTTCATGTCTATTAAGATTTGTCTTATGTAGTTGGTTGCTCTCATATTTGGTGCATATATATTTATGATTGTAATCTTTTCCTCTTCAAGTTTTCCCCTAACAAGTATGTAGTGACCTTCTTTATCTCTTTTGCTCATTCTTGGCTTAAAGATCACACTGTCTGCAAACAAAATAGCTACCCCTTCTTTTTTCTGGGTTCCTGTTGTGTGGAGTGTTGTTTTTCATACTTTGATTTTTAGTCTGTGAATTTCCTTTTGTGTTAAATGTGTTTCTTGTAAACAGTGCATTGTTGGATTTTGTTTCTTAACCCACTCTGCCAGTCTGTTTCTTTTTATTGGTGAGTTGAGACCGTTTACATTGATTGATATAACTGACATGTACTGACTTACCACTGTCATGTTGTCTTTCTGTTATTGGTTTTCTACTTTTTCTGTTTAACTGTTTGCCCTGCTTAGTGGTTTTCCTTTGCTGCTGTTCTTGGGATTGTAGTTATCTTTGTCTCTTACCTAGAGTGTCTTTTAGTACTCTCTGTAATGTTGGTTTGGCAGCCATGAATTTCTTCAGTTGTTCTTTGTTGTGGAAGAAACTTATTTCTCCATCAGTTTTTAAAGATAGTTTTGCAGGATACATCAGTCTGAGTTGAAAGTTATTTTCTTTCAGGATTTGAAATACTTCACTCCAAAGCCTTCTTGACTTAAAGGTTTGTGTTGAGAAGTTTACCGTAATTCTGATAGGCTTTCCTTTGTATGTGATCTGTTTTTTTTCTCTGACAGCTTTTAGTGTTCTGTTCTTGTGCTGAATTTCTGATATCCTAATTATTATATGTCTGGGTGAAGATTTATTTTGATTATGGTTAATTAGGGTTCTGTATGCCTCACTTACCTGTATATGAGATTCTCTTCCCATGTTTTGAAAATTTTTGCTGTTATTTCTGCAAATAGTCTTTGTAGGTCATTTGTATTGACCCCTTTTTCGTTGACACCTATCAATCTTATTTGTTTCTCTTTGTTTCATCTTGCAGCTGTTGAATTGTTGTTTTCTGGTTCGTTGTTATTTTTAAGAGATGTTTTCTTTCATGATTTTAAGCCTCCATGGTGCCTTCAAGGTCTGAAAGTCTATCTTCAGCTTCATTCAAGAAGTTTTGCCAACTTTCGATGGAATTTTTAATTTCCTGAATGTCCCTTTGAATCTGTTTCATGCATTCTAATTGTGTCTTATTTTGTTTAAAATTTCCATCATTTTCTTTTGTTCTTGTATTTTTTTAAATCTTGATCTTCTTTAGATACATACAGCATTTCTTTCATAATGTTTGTCTTTTCATTTTTTGCCTGAGAGATTATTTCTGATCTGATTTCCTCTTTAGCTTCATGGAGTTGTTTCTTTAGTTCACTTGCTATCATTTCAGAAAGTTCACTTGTGTGATTTCCAGTGTCTTCCATTTCAGTGTCTCTTGGGTTTGTTCTCATTGGGCTGGAGGACTGAGACTGCATCTTGCTCTTTCATTTGGTCATTTTCCTCTGGGCCTTGTGTGGCTGGCCAGGCAGGCTCCCAATGGATTACGCTGCAATGCTGCACTGGGTAGAACTTCAGTCCTCCAATATCCCTGTGGCTAGCTGGGGTGCACCCCCAAACTATGGCGCTGGAGCTTTGTGATCTGTGGCCTGTGTGACTGGCTGTGTGTTCCCCTGATGTACTTTGTTGGGTTGCTATAGGATGCTGGGTTGGGCACAGCTAGCAGGGGCACGCTCCTGGAGCATGTTTCCAGGGCCTAGAACCTGGCTGGGTAGAGTTCAGAACCTCTGCAACTGAGGTGGCTAACAGAGATGCACTTTCAGGTTGTGGCACTGGGGCTTTGTGCCTGGTTGTGTGGAGTTAAGAGCCTCCAGGAACCTGGTGGCTAGGCAGAGCACGCCACTAAGTGTGGCACCACTAGGACCTTGTGTCAGGCTGCAAGGAGTTCAGCGCCTCTGGAATGCGAGACTAGCCAGAGCACACCTCCTTTAAATGGTGTCTGCGCCTTACTCCTGGCTGGGCAGAGTTCCGAACCTCCTGGACCTGCCATGTGGCTGCACCCCTGAACTATGGAGCTGGGGCCTTGCACTTTGCTGGGCAGAGCTCAGATTCTCCAAGATCTTTTGGCTATGCTCGTCACTCCCTGATGAGTGACTCTGGGCCTCTGGGCTGTGCTGGGCTTGGTACCTCTGTGTCCTGTGAAGCTGGCTGGGCATTCCCCTAATGGATTGCACTGGGACTCTACTGGGCAGAGCTCGGATCCTCTGTGCAGGTAGTGAGGATGCACCACCATTTTCATTCTTAATTGCATGGATTTGAGTCTTGTCTTTCCTTTTTTTGATAAGGTTGGATAAGGGTTTGTAGATTTTATTTAATCTTTCAAAGAACCAACTCTTCCATTCATTGATTCTTTGTATTCCTTTTTTAGTCTCCAGTGTGTTAATTTCTGCTCTGATCCTTGTAATTTCCTCCCTTATACAAGCTTTTGATTTAGACTACTTCTTCTTTTTCTAGAAGTTTGAGCTTCACCATTAAGTTTATATTCACTTGCTCTGTTTTCCTGATAGGAGTATTTACTGCAATAAATGTTCCTCTTAGGACTGTTTTCATTTTGTCTTCTAAGTTCTGGTATGTTGTATTGTCATTGTCATTCAACTGTAAAAACTGCCTAATTTCTTCTTTAATTTCATCTGTGACCCATTGGTTGTTCAGGTGGATGCTGTTTAATTTCTATGTATTTATGAAGTTCTTGTGGTTTCTTTTGCCATGGATTTCCAGTTTCATTGCACTATATTCTGATAATATGCATGGGATAATTTCAGTTCCTTTGCATTTACTTAAGCATTCTCTGTGAGCTAGTATGCGGTCTATTTTAGAGAACATTCTGTGTGCAGCAGAGAAGAATGTGTATTCTGATGTTGTGGAGTGGAACACTTTGTAGATGTCTACCAAGTACATTTGTTCAACAGTTTGGTTCATTTCTAATATTTCATTTTTGATTTTTTGTCTAGTTAATCTATGTTTTGGTGACAGTGGGATATTGAAATCCACCAACACAGTCATATTATTGCTTATTTGATACTTCATGCCCGTTAGTATTTGTTTTATATAGTTGAGTGCACTGGTATTTGTTGCATATATATTTCTGATTATTATCTCTTCCTCTTAGATTGTTCCCTTTACAAGGATACAGTGACCTTCCTTATTTCTCTTAATCTGTCTTGCCTTGAAATTCACTGTTTGCAAATAGAATGACTACCTCTGCTTTTTTCTGAGTTCCTGTCCAGTGAAGTATTGTTTTCTGTCCTTTGACTTCCAGTCTATGAATTTTGTTTTGAATTAAATGTGTTTCTTGTATGCAGTATACTTTTGAGTCTTGCTTCTTGATCCTTTCTGCCAGTCTGTCTTTTCATTGTTGAATTGTGACCATTAACATTGATGGTTATAACTGATATGTACTGATGTATCCTTGTCATGTTGTTTTCCTGTTGTTGGCTCCCCCTCTTTTTTCCCCCTCCCTCTGTTTGCATGTTTGCTTTGCCTGGTGAGTTTCTTCTGTTGAGGTTTTTGGAGTTGTAGTCCTTGTTTTCTCTTTCTAGAATGTCCTTCAAAACATTTTGGGTTGTTGGTTTGGTGTTCATAAATTTTCTCAGATGTTCTTTGTCATGGAAGTATCTTATTTCTCTGTCAGTTTTGGAAGATAGTTTTGTGGGGTACATCAGTCTGGGTTGAAGGTTGTTTCCTTTCAGACTTGAAATACTTTACCACAGGCTGTCTTTGACATGAGAGTTTATGCTAAGAAGTCAGCTGTGATTCTGATGGGCTTTCCTTTATAGGTGATTTGTTTTTTTTTTTCTTTAACAGCTTTTAAGATTGTATTCTTGTGTTGAATTTCTGGAATCTTGACTATGCTATGCTAGCTGTAGATTTTTTTTTTTTTTTTGATCATAGCTAATTGGAGTTTTAAATTCCTCATTTACCTGTATGTCAAATTCTTTTTCTCTGCCATGACATCTGTGAGCTGCTTTTTTTATATCATTAGTAGTATCTCCAGCCTTTTCATTGACTCCAATTAATCTTAAGTTATTCTTCTTTGTTTCGTCTAGCAGCTGCTGAATTGTTTTCTCATGGTCCCTTGCTATTTTTAAGAAATCTTTGTTTTCATGATCCCTGACTGCAAGCCTGTCTTCTGTATCTGAGATCTTGTCCTCACATTGGCTTAATCTGCTGTGAGTACTTTCAGTGGAATTTTTATTCTCCCAGATACCTGCTTGAATCTGCCTTATGGATTCAATTTCTTTTTCTATTCTGAGTCTTCATGGCTTCTATAATTTTCTTAAGTGCGTCCATTTTTTATTTTTTTGTCTTTATCTACTCTGATGTCACTAGACCTGGTTTTTATTTTGGTCATCATCTCTGCAGTTATCTTAAGAGATTATTTTTTATTTGACTTTTTCTAGAGCCTCATTCAGTTGCTTTGTTGTTACCTCTTCAAAAGAGGCTAGGTGGAAGGCTTTCAAATTATCCTACCTCATTGCCCCCTGGGTTTGCCTTTGGTGAACTGGATGCCTGGGGTTGCATCTTGTTTAAGTGGCTTCTCATTTTCTTTTCTTTTTGTAGTTTGATTCCTGGGGTGATGATTATAAATTGCCTATGGTGAGTTGCTTTATTGCTAGTATTTAGGACCCTTAGGTAATGACTACTCTGAGGTATCTTTCAGGCATAGTAGCTGGTTTTAGGTAATCTGTTGCTGCATGCCAGCGTCTGCATGGTGACTCTCAGAGAGGCTCCTTCTCTGCTGCCTACCGCTCCTCCATCTTTGTCTCCACCCGCTGTGTATTGATTTCATATCCTGTTAGATTACTAAATTTGGGTGTAAATTCTAAAATCTTTTGATGACGGCAGCCCAAATATTGGCATCTCAATAAAACTAGTAGCAACAGCTGTGTCACCTTGACTATAGTAATAAAATCAGCACCAGTGATAGAATCAAATACAAAGTGAGAGTTGATAAACCCTAAGGACCAATAATGTACCATTAACTATAGAAAAGAGATTTATAATTATAGTATGAACACTAAGACAAATCAAATATTGACCTATAGCTGACCTACAGTAAATATCTAGTAAATGGAGCAACTTTGCCTCTGCAAACAATAGAATGATATTCAATAGCAGTAGCATAAAATTAACTAGGCTACTTAGAGATTCATAAAGCTTAGTAGTTACACTAATAAAGGTAGAAGGCCTGGGGTAGCAGAATGAAAAAAAGGAAATTTTGAGAAACTAAACAATGAGATATGAGGAGTAAAGAAAAGTGCGATGAATGGTCCTGTGAAGTAGTAAAAGGAAATTAATAATGTTAGAGAACAGTTATAAGAAAATACAACCAAGAAAAAGAAAGGGCTGGCAAGTGCAAGGTCGTGAGTTCAATTCCTGGTGCCACAAAAAGAAAAAAAAAAGAAAAAGAAAGAAAAAAGTTAAGCCAAGTGAAATACGTGAAATAAAAAATAACGAAGCGGAAAAAAATGACAGGAAAAGAGGATAAATGAAAGCAAAGAATGAAAAAGGGAGAAAAAAACCTGTTGAAAGAAAGATAGTGTTAGAAAATAGGAAAAAAATAATATGTGAATGAAAAATTACCATGGTTTTGAATGAGTGATTTCTGAGATCTGGATTCTTGGGACCCATCCAGTCAACATTTTCTCCACCTACTTTTAGGGCTTATGGCTTTTCGAGATGCATTCTCTGCTCCAGAGGACCCTCTGTCCATTCACTCTGAACTGGGTTGCTGTCTAAACCAAGGTGTGTTCTTGCTTCCTTTGGTAGATGGAAAATGTGATCAACCCTCAGGGTTCAAGTGGTCCGTTGGATTTAAATTCCCACAGTCCTGGGGCCTCGTTGTTCCCTTCTCTTTCTGGAGATTGTGCATGCCAGGCTCAGGCTGCTGGTTAGATGTCCTTGAGCTCTGCTGTGCTGTACCACGGGGAAGCAAAATTTAGAGCCACTTAGAAGCTGTGAATAGTCTTGCTCTTTTGCATTGGGGCTGCTGTCCAGCAAGGGGCTGCTTGCTCCTCTGAGAGGAAGGTTGCAGTGTGTCTCAGAAACCTTTTTTTATTTTATTTATTGTTTTAATTTTAAAATTTTTATTTCGATTTTTCGAGACAGCATCTTGCCATGTAGTTTAGTTTGGCCTTGAACTCACTATGTAGCCTAAGCTGGGCTTAAACTCACAGTGATCCTCCTGCCTCAGCCTCCTGAACGCTAGGATTACAGGAATGTACCACCATGCCTGGCCTCAGAAACCTTTCCAAAAAGAATGTTAAGATAATGTTTGTAGCTTGTAGCACTGAAATTAGTAACTGCTTTAAAGAAGTTTTTAAACTGTAGATACTAATGGAAACACTTCTTCAAAATGTTTTCCGTGTTTAGAGTGGCAAGTAGTTCTCTGTTAATTTTTCCTTTTTTCTCATTCTGTCTTCCCCTTAAAGAGAAAAGCTTTTTAAAAAATGATAATTGTGGTCACATTTTTAAATTTGTAAGAAAGTTCTCCTTGGGTTTTATTTTTATTTATTTATTTTGCGGTACCAGGGATTGAACTCACAACCTCGCACCTGTCAGACAGGCGCTTAAGTCACTGAGCCAAACTCCCAGCCCTTGGTTTTTTGAAACAGGGTCACACTATGTAGCTCAGGCCGGCCTTGCACTCACGTTGTAGCCCAAGCTGGCCTCGAACTCACAACGCTTCTCCTACCTCAGCCTCCGAAGTGCTGGGATTAAAGGCGTGCGCCACCACATCCGGCTTGGGTTTTATTTTTAATGAAAATTGCGTTGTATTTTGTTTATACCATTTAAAATCATTGTATATATAGAGAAAATGTATGCACCATTTAATGTCCAATTGTATTATTTTTTAACTGTCTTACAAAATGTGGTATTCATTAATTTCCTTATTCAAGTAATACAGTATTATTGCTGTCTCCCTCATATACTGGAAGTATTATTGAAAAGATCACAAGTTACACTACTAAGGCAGAAGCACAATTTAATGTATTACTTATATACAGAACTAATTCATTCATAGCTCCAAACACTTTCTTTATTTGAGTTGCATAAGAATAATAAAACAAAACTACAGTGTATTTTTAGGTTCCAGAGAGCACTATAGGCTTGTCTTATATTTCTTATTAATTATATAAATATTTTCAAATAGTGTATTACAGCTTATAGTTTCTCAGCGCTATTCATATTTTGTAGAAATAACTTCATTGTAAAGACCTTATTAAAAAATCGCTTATTTTAAGGTTGAATTTTTGAGTGTCATACATATATTTGGAATTATTTTATTATTGTTTTAGAATTTTACTTAGAATTTTGTTAGTTTGATTAAAAAATCATATTAACTGTTGGTATTTAGAAATACAGTTAATTCTCTGTACTTGTCACCACTTAAATATTTCCTTCTCTTATTAACAGAAAAATATTTTATACTATTTAATTTCAGTTTATAAGTATATGAAGACCCAAATAATTGGGTGTTGAATGAGATGAGATGAGAGGAGATGATAGAAAATGTTGAATTTGTATATATCTGAACTCTTTGAGTTTCAGATGCCTAATTTTTACACTACACTCTGCAATCTGACATTTCAGTTGGGCTGTTTTTAAAGTCAGTTGGCTGTTAAGAATGATGAAATATATCAACTTCAAGTAATTCAAGGGGAATCCATTGGAGCAAATTTGTTTTTAATTTACCAACAAAAACTAATAATAAATATTAGGCCAGAAATCCTTCTGTTATATAAAAATATTTTCCAGGTAAGTTTTTTTTTTAAATAACTTCAAAGTATAAAATAATTTTTTGGTCAGAAGAGGGTTTTTTTAGATTAAAAATTGCCCCATTAATCACTGTAAGAGACAGGGAGCATATCTTGAAGTTCATCCTGAGGTATTTGATTGATCTAAGTTCCAAATCTTTATTTTGTTTCTTTGATTCTTAGTTGATTTTAAAAATTTGGTCCAGTCTTATCAGTGCAGCTAGTTTTTTTCAGTGGGAAGTACTGATTGTAGTAACTTGGCAATTTATGATTTATTTGAAAAACTGTAAGATACATTTTATATTCCTGAATTTGTCCATAGTACTTAAGTCATTGTAATATTATCATTATATGTACTCTAGGAATAAAGTAATAAGAAGTAATTAAATAGTGTCAGTAAGCCAGTGGCACACGCTGTAATCCCAGCATTCAGGAGACTGAGGCAGGAGGATTGCTGCAAGTTCAAGGCCAGCCTGGGATACAAAGTTAGTTCAAGGGCAGCCTGAACTATATATTGAAATCCTGTCTCACGAAGACATACGCAAAAGACATACTGTCAGTATGAAATGAAATCTGTATTCAGATAGCTAAATTTTTATGGGAACATAAAGTTCACTGATTCGTCTTGGAAAATAGTTGTAAAAACTTTGAGTTAAAGCTGCAAAATAATAGTTTATTCATAGTTTGATAATGGAATTCTTCACTTTTGTTCTGCAGGCTATTCACTCTGTTGCTTGGCATCATGAAGGAAAACAGTTTATCTGCAGTCATTCAGATGGCACCTTGACCATATGGAATGTGAGGTCCCCTACAAAACCTGTACAGACAATCACACCACATGGTAAGAATAGTTTGATTTCATGTACTACCTAAGTTGTGAAGGTTAGTAAACTGTTTCATTTGAGTTTGCATTTGGATTTGTTTGTTTGATTTCAGTGGGGTGAATATTGTGTGTATTTAATGTAGTCCAAAAAGTTTTGTGAGTGATATATCTTTTGTCACTTTAAAGCTAAAACTTGCAAGCTGTTAATGTGTATGTAGCAGTGTACTTGAAACACATCGACTTCTGTAGGAGGTAATTTTATATTGTATTGTGTTAGGAGTCCCCAAGGTCATCCTATATTTGATGACTCACTAGAAACACTTGCAGGACTCAGCATGTGGTCATATTTGCTGCTGCGATTTATTACTGCAAAGGACCTATAGCAAAATTCGTGAAGGGAAAAGGCACAGGGGTCAGGGAAGCTTCTAAGAGCCCTCTCCCCATGAAGTCACATGGGACATGCTTCTAGTAATGAGTTATTATCATATGAGTAAAATATCTATCAAAGAAACTCACCTCTGATAGGATCCAGGATCAGTCATGTAGGCACCCTCTGGTTTAAAACGTACCAAAATTCCACTCAGAAGGAAGAGGGGTTCAGCATGAATTACATCCTTTGTAGAAACACTTTAGGCGCAGTGAGCCAGTCTTTCAATCAGAACAATGGGATCTGTCTCAAAAGCCAAGTTCCTGTATACCATCCAGCAGCCAATTTTTTTTTTTTTTTTTTTTTTTGGCACCGGGATCAAACTCACAACCTTGCACCTGCCAGACAGGCGCTTAAGCCACTGAGCCAAACTCCCGGCCCTAGTTTTTTGAGGTAGGGTCGCACTAAGTAGCTCAGGCCAGCCTTGTGCTTACGTTGTAGCCCAAACACGCCTCGAACTCACAACGCTCCTCCTACCTCAGCCTCATGAGTGCTGGGATTAAAGGCGTGCGCCACCACGCCTGGCTTCAGCAGCCAATTTTACAAGTAGATTTTCCCAGGGGTATCAGGGTTAGGCTGGCTGTGTGAACTTGTTTCTGCACAAGTAGTAGTTTAAAAACCTATAAGAAATTTTTATTGGGGTATTTATTAAAATCAGATAATCTTTGCTTTTTGAAATCGGTATTTCTTTATTAATCTGCATTTTTCATCCCCTCAACCCAAGAGAATCCTTCCTGAGAAATTTTGAAAATCATTTAAAGAAACTGTTCTTCAGAGACTTCTTTTAACCTAATGCTATTATTTCATTGTTTGTTAAAATATGAATACTCACTTTAAAAATATATTCTGAATTATTGCCTCATAGAAATTAAGGAAACAATAAAATTAAAAACTAGTTTTAAGCTTTTAGGCTTGTTCATTTTCTTTGCAGTGTAACAATTCTTCACAACGCATGCAACTTTTGTCTCCATATACCACTGCTTTGTGATCACAGTCATCTGTTGGAAAAACACTATTTAAATTTGCTACAGACTTAATTATGAGGAAGTCTAGAGGATATTCCTTATGACAGTAGATTCTAGTTTTTCTTAGTATATTTTTCTTCTTGTATAGTATATTTTTCTTCTTGTATTGCTGCCTAGGTCCATAATCATGATAGTCCTAAAAATTCCCATAAATCTTAAGAATCTCCCAACACTCTGGAACCTACTCATCCAGAAAACTAAAAAAGTGACAATAAGAGATGGTTAGTTCAAAAATCTTTCATTTTAAACCCAGATGAAAATGAAACTAGTGTCACAGATGATAGAAAAATACATAGATTTTATATTTTGAAGCTTATCATTTTTTACCTTTTTTAAAAAAGAACAGTATAGGGTTGGGAATGTGGTTCAGAGGTTAAATGCTTGGCTAGGATTTTCAAGGCCCTGGGTTCAGTCCTTAGCACTGCAGAATAAAACAGAACAAAAGGAATAGCACTGAGAATATTTTTTCTTTTTAACCATTTGACTGTGAGATGTGAACATGGTGCTCATTTTGTCCACACACACAAACTTTTATGTATTTTTTTCTACAAATGAGGTCATTTTTCTATACTATTAAACTTTGTCTTTTATCATGAGTTTTATTTGTAAATTAGATATGGTATTTCTTTTTCAATCCTTGAAACTGCAGCAGTTCTTGAGCCTTTTCTTGACTTTCATATCTGATAAATTATAAAAATTATATGTTACTTTGTACAGTGTACTTCAGTATTGTTGGATATTTCTTCTTGATTAGATTTAGGTTATACTTTATTCATCAAGCATATCCCAGAAAAACTGATGTGTCCTTTTTGCATCTTCTCAAGTGGAACTTTTTTTTAATGTATATCTTATTGGTTATTGTTCATACTCTGATCCCATGATTAAAGTTGTATGTGCTATGTCTCTTTTATAAAATTATTCTTTTCCCCTTCAAAATTAGTATTTTTATTTGTATTACAATTATTTGGATTTGAAAGCTGTTTGCATATTGTTCCTCATCAGACTTTTACCTCTAGTTTTAGCATTGCTTGATGTTTCTTGGCTGAATTATTACTGTGATACTGCCAAATGGTGATTTTCTATTTAATATTAGGTCCCTTTTTAATAGTACTAATCATTAATTTAGGCCTTTGAGATTAGAAGTGCTATAAGTCAGTTTCTAAAATGTTTGTAGTGTCTTAGTGGAAAAGACCTAGTAGCTGAAGTTACTTGTAAACCAGTAAGACAAAAAATATTTGGTTTACCTACCAAGTTTTCTCAAAATTAGAATCAAAACAAGATGGAAATCAAGTAGATTTTTTTCTGTGGTAGGTATTAAAACATAGGATGGCTTTTGTTGTACAATGTAGTCATCTAAATATAGATGGTCAGAATTTTATATTATTAATTTTATTGAAATAAAAGAATGTTTAAATTTTAAAAATTTATTATAGTAAAATACATGTTGTTAATCTCGCTCAAATTACTCATCTTCAATTCAAACACATACCATCAGTTTTGCTACTTTCTGAAGCAGTTCTGGAAATCCTCTTTTGTGTCTCTATGAGTGAGGTATGATAAAAAATAAGGTGACTGCTGCTGTCAGCTGCCATCCAATGGAAATTCATATTGGTTAAAAACACTAAGATGTGTCCACATCCACCTTCCTCACTGGATCTGCCCCTGTTGGATTTCTGGCTCTTTCTCAAAGTCAAAGGACCATGAAAGGTAAACCTTTTGAATTAATTCAGGAAATTAAGTCAGCCAGGGTAAAACAACTGAAGACAAAGAGGGCTTCTAGAACTGCCACAAGTAGTAAGAACTATGATCTAAGTGTGTTTGAAGTGAGGAGGGGTATCTTGAGGTGGACTAAGGCAGTGTGTTTTACTGTAATAAATTAAAAAATGTAAACATAGTATTTTTCAATCATTCAGCATGTAATAATACATACTTATATGAATCCTTTCAAAAAGCTGTAATGTCTATGGCTTACTTCTTAGCTTATTGCTAGTGGTAGGTAACCTATCAGAGAGAATTTATGTTGTCAACTGAGTTCATTGTGAAGCTAAACCTATTTTGATACATTAAAGAGCAAACATTAAAGAACATGAAGACTTGTGGTTCAGTCTTAGTTCCATAGTTTCTGGCTCTGTAATCTTTGGGAAGTTACTTAACGTTTCTAAACCTCATCATTCTCATCTATAAATAGAAATAAGAGCGAAATTTAATCTAGTCTCCTCATGTGGTTGTTGTGGGGACTGTATTTATTCATTCAACATATGTTTATTGATTCAACTGTATGATAGATACTGTTCTAGGTCGTATGTCAGATAGACAGCATAAAAGTGGAAGTCCTTGACCTCAGTATGCTACAAGTAAGTGATTCTAGTAAACACAAATCTGGAAATTGTTACTTCTTGGGATACATTAGAATAGTGTTCCCCAAAATATGTTTTACAAATACTATTTTTGTTGTTGATGGTGGGTTGTTTGGTTTAAGAAGTATATCATGGTAAAGAAGTTTTAGAAATGCTGAATTAAAGTTGAACATTTTTTTTTTCACAATAAGATACAACAGATGATTTTTTGACTACCTAAAACAAACACAAAGTGATAGTCTCTTTATCTAGTTTTCATGACTATCCAAAAACATGTTCCAACCTGGCAGTCAAGACAACCTGGAATCTAATTCCAACTTTGTTACATATGAATATTTTACATAATTTCTGTTGTCTGAGACTTAGTTTTATTATATGGAAAATGGAGGAATTGAATGAAATGACTTTTAAGATGTAAAATGTGCATATGTGGAAGTTAAGTGGAATTTGGTGCCACATACTGGCTGCAAAGTTATTTCACTTGTTTTGTAGATTCAGTATTTATGTCTGGGGTATGCCGTGCTTCTCTCTTTTCTCTAGTGGCAGATAGAGACTTTCATTATTTGGGATGGAATAACTGATAGCCCTGGATTGTCTCACATTTTTACATTGAAGTAGTCATCTTATATATGTGATTTGATGGGCCAGGGACCCACATTAATCCTATAGCCCTGGAGTGGAAATGGTGTGTTGCAGTCAGATTTTCTGTTTCCTTCACCAGAAAAGGTAATTTTCTAAGGAAATGAAGATGCTACGTAGTCAAAATCAATAGATGTACACAATAGGAAGTGACATTTTAAAGTTTAGTTTCTAGAGCAATACCATTCCACTTATAGGGTAAAGCAAGATTGTAGAACTTTTATTCTATTAAAGGTCCTAAGAAAAAAATGGAACCAAAATGCACATAAATAATAGTTCATATAATATGTTAAAGAAGAAACATACTAATAATTCTGTTTATCTACTTTTAAAATTCACCCAAAACATAAAAATAAAGCCTTATCTCAGTCTTTGTATAATTTAAACTTTTTTCCACTTTATTTGAGAGGACTTTTTTCCACTTTATTTGAGAGGACTTACCTGACTCCAGAACATGCTCAAATAAGGTTTTATTTATAGGTAAAGGACGCAAGAAAGAGTAAGGGAATGCAGACAATCATCCTGAAGAAGTCCCTTTGCAGGCTTCACATGGGCATGCACTTATATGCAGAAATTGTATAGTCTTCAGATGCAGTCAGCAAGGTGTGGCTTCTGAAAAAAGCCTTCTTCAAGAGAAACTCTCTGGGAAGCCCTTTAAATACCAGCCTTGGCAGTCAGTGCACTGGGGGCTTCCGGTGGAGTTTGCACCTCGAATAACATTTCATAGATCCCATTTTCCTTATCTTGGTCAAGTATCAAAAGCCGTATATTCAGCCATCTCCAGATCCCAACTTTAAATCATTTCTGCTTCCATATGCACTAAGAAAAGTACGTCACCTCCACCATTTCAACCTACTGTTAACATCAACAATGTGGTTCTCCAGTCATTTTATTTTCTGGAAAATCACTGTCCAGTAGAAAGAAAACATGAGCTGCACATGTAATTTTATATTTACTTGTAACCAAATTAAAAAGAGTAAAACAAAAAAGGTAAAATTTAATAATAAATTTATTTAACCCTCTGTGCAGAAATGTTCATCATATAATCAAACATATAAGATTGAGATTTTTTTACATTCTTTTTGTACTGTCTTTAAAAGCACAGCACATTTTAACTTGCATTAGCTACATATCAAATGCCCAGCAGCCATATATAGCTGGTGGCCACCATACTGGACAGCTGCTGTAGACTGAGAGCGTAAGTGCAGTGTAACAACTGTATTGGTTGGCAAAGTTATTAAACCTCAAATTTTTTCAGTAGTTTTTGTTCATTTTTTCATGAATCCTCATTCAACAGACATTTGCTGAATACCTTCTATGTGCTAGAGATTAAATGGTGGGAATATATTGCCCTTCCAGAGTTTATAGTCAAATGAATAAAAATGACCTATAAGCTAAAAGCCATACGTATTGGGATAAGTGCTGATAAAGTCACACATAATACAATGTGGAAACAAGTAGTAATGATTATGGTTTGGGGTGAAGAGTGTAGGAATACTTTAATAGTTTATGATGTTCCTGGGTCTTAAAGGGACAGGTGCATAAGAAAAGAGTAAGGCAAGGTTATTTTAATGAAAAAGAATGCAGGCACAGAGAAGTAATAAAACTCAGGGTACTTTGGAAAACTGTTAATACTCTGATAAAGCTAGAGTTTAACATTTCCTTGAATGAGTAGCAGGAGAAAATAGTCACATACAGAGGCAAGAAGATTATGTATCGAAGTATACAAAGAAGTTTGAACTTCATGATGGAGACCTGGTAAATGAATTTACAGAGTGAAACATACTATTTACGTCTTGAAAACATATTTATGCTTTGAAAATATCACTTTAATGATAGTACATTAGGGGACCTGAGGATAGAAGAGGGTGGCCAATTAGAAAGCTTTTGCATTTATAAACTATAAATAATAAAGATTTCAGTGTGACAGAGGAAATGAGAAATGAAAATGTATTGATGACATTCTGGTACTAGTGTTAGGATTTAGGTCATTTCATTATGGCTGCGTGGTTAAGGAGTCTGGGGAAATAGGGCATAGTACAAGATAAATCAGATATGGCATGCTGGTTTATGTGATTTATTAAGGCAAGTGTGATTAATTACTTCTTTTCAGTGATTTTTCAAGGCAGTACCAGGTAAAAAGCAGTTTTTTACTCCTCTAGTATCACAGTATTTAAGTAAAATGACACCTAGTGGTGAAATCTCTAAATGTTCATTAATTTATATGTACTTTCTAAAATTGTGCCTTCTCTTAACTTGATTTGATTAAAAAATTATTGGCCTATGATTACAGATAAATAAATTAACCTTTCTGGAACAGGAACAGTAATCAGTGACATGATTTAAAACTCTTGAGTTGGAAAACTATCAGAATATGCCAATCAAAAGGACTTCCTAGTTCCTAAGCAAAATAATAAAGATCACTATAAAACAGCAACATTTTTGTATTCAGAGATAAGAAAACTTTTAGAATCCTCGCAGAGAGAAAAAAAGTTAATTTATAAAGGAATACCAGTGAGATTGGCTTTAAACTTCATTTTAGGTCTGAATGGTAGAACACGACTGAAAAATATTCAAAGACTATTGAACAAGAGAAAGGTTAAGAATTTTATACCTGGCCATGTTTTATGCAAGATGTACGAGCTCAGTCTTTTTAGAGTTCCAATAAAATACACCATCCATTAACCTTCTTCAAAAATTATGCCAGCCACTGACAAATTGACGTTGAATACTAAAATAATTTGATGGAGTTGTTTAATCATTTTTTCATTAAAAAAAACTCAATGTAACAAAATTATTTTTGAAAATAAACGTTAAGCTTGAATCTCTGTTTCTGAATTATATTTGTCTGACACATGCATTAGAACTTTGTGCGGTAGAGACAAGAAAAGACTTGCTGGCCTTCTTCAGAGTAGCCATCACATTCTTTACTCACTGGTGTTGTCTCTTTGAACAAGCTGGAATAGAAAAATTTGAATTTATTCCTTGTACGCACAAAGGCTACTTTTTAGATCAAAGCCTCTTTTTTTTCTACACTCCTTTTTCCTCCCTTGTCCCTTTCCCACCTAAACAATCATGACTTTTCCCCTGCTGTTCTTTCCAGTGTTTTGATCTTGTGTTATGCTCTTGTTTCTTGATAATTGGATTGCCTTTTGAACATTCAGATCCACTGCACCATCATTTTATCATAAGGAGAAGAAGAAAGTGATAATTACTTAAGCTCTTAAATTAAGAGAATATTAGATATTCAGTTACATGTATTTACAAAAATTTGATATAATAAAAGTGATATTTCTTATCAATTGGTGAAAGAATGATCATTCAGTAAATAATGATGCCACATCTAGAGGTGTCAAACATCAGTTGTAAACAATAACTGTGTGCACTTTACTATTTGGCATTTGTAAGTTAATAAACTATAAAAATAGTACTCAAATCACTGATCTTTTAATTAAGAAAAAGATACCTTCCATGTGCTAAAATACACATAAAAGTATTTAATAAATGAAACTACAAAACAGGGTACAAAAAGAACTGGAAAGGCATGTGATTTTGCTGTTGGAAAGAACTTTCTGAGAATAAACCAAAGAAGCTAAACAACTAAAAAGACTGATAATTTTTTTAAATATACATACATATGTCATAAATGGGATCATGTATACGAATCCCTTTTCCCTCAGCTTTCACCCACATTAGTAACCCAACCCCTTTCTTGTCCCATCACATAAGCTATGTCAAAAATTTACAGATGTTCTTCCATATATATATATTAGAAACTATATATATTAATGCATAAATATGTAGAAACATGAGCTGTTTTTAGATGGTCATTGTTTTACCAAAATTATGATTAATCATTTTTGCATGTTGCTTTTCTTAAAAATCCCTCCAAGTCTGCTGGCATCCATCTCCAATGGCTCTGTAATAGCCAGTTGTTTGTATTACATTTATTCAGCTTTTCCAAATTAATGAACATTCAATTTAGCTTCATTTTTTAATCAATATAAAATTATGCTGCTGGTACAATTCTTTTACAAACTTCGGAGGAATTGACCCTTTTGTTTCTGTGGAAAAATCTTTTAGGAATATGAAAACTTGGGAACAGATTTATTTATATTTCTAATGAATGTCCTCAAACTGCTTTACAGAGAGACCATATCCTTCATAATTCAGCAGTGAAAGCATCAGAGTCTGGGCTTTTATTTTTGTATAGTTTTAAATTCTTTGATCGCTTCATTTATTGGTCTATTCAGATTATTTCCTTTTGGTTACTTTAATAATTGTGTCTTTCTAGGAACTTGTTCATTTTCTCTGCAGTATCATTGGTTTGCACATTTTTTGTAGACTTTTTCTGATTCTATAATTTAAGTTTTTTCACTTTTCTTAGTCAATCTAACTACAGGTTTGTCAGTTTTGTTGATTCGTCTTAAAGTATCTTATGATTTTTCTTTGATTTTTGGCTTTAACCCACTGGGCATTTAATAATGTGTTAATTCTCACATATTGTTTAGTATTTCAGTGTTTTTTTCTGCTAGTGATTTCTAATTTCATTGTGTTTTGGTAATAACAGTTACTTTGTATGTATTTATCCTTTACATTTTATTATTGAGATTTACTTTATGACCTAGTATATGATCAGACCTGAAAATATTTTATGTATATTTGATGTATATTCTATTTTTGTTAGGTGGGTATTCTATGTCTCTTAGGTCTTGCTAGTTTAATTTGTTTGGATCTTCTAGTTCCTTGTTGATCTTCTGTTTACTTATTCTATATACTGTTGAAAGTGGAGTATTAATGTTTCCACCTTTTATTGTTAAAATGTCTATTTTGATCTTATTTTGGTCTGTTTTTATGCCATATTTTTTGGCGTTCTGATATTTGATACATTTGTGTTCAAAATTGTTGTCTTTCTGGTGAATTATTCATTGGCAAAATATTCCCTTAAGTTGCTAGTAGAAATTTAAATTGACAACAATCTTTCTGAAATAGAAGTTTACCTAGTTATCCTTTTTCTGGGAATTTATCCCATGTAAATAGCCACTAATTTATTCACTAATGAAATAATTATTGAGACCCACTGTATGCCAAATGATAGGTTTTTCCTCATGTACAAGCTCCCTTTGGCGCTGGACAGCGCCCCCTTGTGTTCTTTTCGAAAACCCACAAGTCAAACCTCCCGCTTTTCGCACCTGTGCAAAGGTGCCTTCTATCTATCAGCTGTTAGTGCGGTCATTCTGCGCGCCCCTTTAGCTCTGCCCCTGGTAAGTTCCAGATAAAAAGCCCAGTATTGTTCCTGAAGCTTCTGAAGGGTGGCTGGCTGCTTCTCTTCAGCATCTCCACCATGCCCTCCCTCTGTAAAGGCCTATTTTCCTTCCTCCTGCTATCTCTTCTTTTCTCGCGCGCAACAGGAAACCAAACACCAGTGTTAGTCATTAGAGAATCAGCAGAGAACACGCGTAAGAACACACAACACAAAACAATTTGTTTCCCTGGAGTTTATATTCTTGTTGGTTAGCCAACCAAGAAACAAAGGAGTAAATAGAGAGCATTTTAGAATGTGGTAAGTGCTGTGGAGAAAACAAAAGGAAACAAAAACAAAACAAAATCAAAAAGCTGTGAAAGGCGATGAGATATTTTGGGTAGAGGTGTATTTCTTGGAATTCCTAAGGCCACCCTCAAGTTTGATACTCGCTGGAAAAAAATAATAATCTTGAGAATAATTAATGTCTTAAAAAATGGAAAATAAAAAAAGCTTTTAGTTTTCTATGGTTTCTATAAGGAGCGAGCATCCAGAAATTGATAATGAAAATCTCAAACTTATTTTAAAAATTAAAAATTTTTTGATTACAAAAAGTTTCGCATACATTTTATAGCATTGGTTATTTTAGCAGTCTTTCAGAATTGATGAATGGGTTCTACCTTAGGAGAATAAATATAAGTGAATTTATTAACGTAGAGTTTAATTTTGTAGTCTTTCACATTTTGTGTGAAAATGTGATACAGATTTATTTCATTCATCTTGCCATTTTAAACTTGTAATTTAGTAAAGTGAAATTATATTTTGTTTATCTATAATTAAGGACATTCAAAAAAGGCTATCGTTTTCTGTTACTAAAATTTTATGACATTGTTTTTAAGTTATTCATTTTGTTTGCCTTTTAGCAGTGAATTTCAAATAGTAATTTTCTCAGTCATTGAAAATTATCTTATTTTGTATTAGATACTTTAAAAATCATGCTAAAATGTTTCATGGTATATTTCATCATGTTTCACTTTCCTTTTTGGAATTATCAATGTTTTAGAGTAATTTAGAATTTTAGAATTTAATGCAGGAAAATATATTTTAGGAAAACAGTTAAAGGATGGAAAGAAGCCAGAACCATGCAAACCTATCCTCAAGGTGGAATTCAAAACGACTAGATCTGGGTAAGATTTTACTTCATTGCCAGTAATTGTATGTAATAACTTGTGTAACATGGAAGACTATTTTATTATTTTTTAAGACCTACTTTAGAATGGTTTATCTAGCTCAATCTAAAGTTTTATGCTTTCTTTACATAATAAAGTAACTGAAATTGGTAAATTTAGGATAAAGTGGTTTGTGTTCTTTCTTTTTAGTAGTTGTCCTATATATCTTGGAAAATTTCAAATATTTTTCTCATCAAGCATCATACATTGTTAGATTAGTTATTTATACAATAACTTTTTTAACTAATGGAGCTGTGGAATAAGCAATGAAGAAAACCTAATCTAACCTAACTGTGCTATATATGTTACTTATGAAATTATTGTATTCAAAAACTAAATCTTGTAGTATTATTTGGCAGTTAAATAGTGTAATATTAAAAGAATTTTGCTAGTTACATTTGAAGACATTGGTTGTTACTGTGTGAATTACAATATGCAATATATATTGTAATACTAAAATACATACTAAAATACATACTGTAATTCATAAAGTACATACTACATATTAAAAGAATCCAGTGGTGGCTGGATCTATAGCATTAGACGAGAACTTGTTAGAAATGCAAATTCTCAGATTCTACCCCATCAGTACTACCACCACTATATCAGAAACTCTTGAGAGGGCCCCAGCCACCTGTTTTAAGTAGACCTGCAGGCGATTCTGAAGCTGCTAAGGTTTTGAACCACTGGCATTTTTTTTTTTTTACTATACACATGTATAAACACTAATATTAGAACGCTCCCATTTTTCTTTTTATCTGTTATCCCATCTAATTAAACTCTCTTCTGAGTAAAGACATTAGGCTGAAAAACATAAGTTTGCTGTTATTTTTTCCTTCATTTTCTCTGGTCTTCTGCTGAGATCCAAAAGGTACACTATGTTGAGTAGGATGAATGAACAGCAATAGGTTTGGCATCTATTTAATTACTACAGCATCCCTCTATATGTGACCTTTGGCCCAGAATTATTTATTTGACATCTTTGTGCTTCAGTGCCCTTGTTTCTATCATCAATGCATAATAGGTCAGATAGTAGTTGTGATGACTTATGTATACAAAACATTTCACACATTCCTGGTACGTAATAAACTATAAATGTTGGAAAGCTTTTTTATTTTTTAAGGAAAACCATTGCCAACAATTGACTTTTGTCCCATTTGTCCTACAGTAAAGGATTTAATAGAAAAAGGAAATGAACTAGAAAAAAAAAACCTGTAATACAACATAAAATATATTGTTTAAATGTTTAAAGTAATTGTGCTGATTACCTTCTGAATTCTTATCTATTCATTTTAGCAATACTGGTTGACAGCGTAGGCAGTAGTCTCCGGAAGATGTTTTACCTCAGTGCTCACCTGTTCTTGTTTTCTCTCCTATGTATTATCGATAAACATGCATTCTAGGTTTCTTCAAGATGAAGCGATAAAGCCAGGCGTGGTGGCGCACGCCTTTAATCCCAGCACTCGGGTGGCTAAGATAGGCGGAGCATTGTGAGTTCAAGGCCGTTTTGTGCTACAACATGAGTACGTGGCTGGCTTGAACTACATAGTGCGACCCTGCCTCAAAAAACTAGGGCCAGAAGTTTGGCTCGGCGGCTTACACGCCTGCCTGAAGGGCATGAGGTTGTGAGTTAGATGTGCCCCCCCCCCAAAAAAATGGAAGCAGTATTTTTCCTTTCATATGTTTAAAAAGTGCTTTGTTGTTTTATAGGTTTATGGAGATACTATTATAAAATAGATCAGCAGGATCACCGTCTTATAAGATTCTCTTTCAGTTTCTCAGTTTCTTTTTTAGGTGGGACAAGAAATTTAGTAAATATTTGGTACATTTATTTTCTTTCACTCCCCATCCTCTTTTCTTGAAATAGCTCCCCAGTTTAGAACAGGAGAAGTGTTTGACAGATTCTAGTTTTTCTTCCTTAATTGTTCACTTTTGTTTTCACTAGTGGACTATGTAAGATTTTTTAAACAGGGCCAAATTCTTAGCAAGAAGCAACTTAGAATGGCTTCAGATTTTCAGATGGTTTCTCAAGTGACCTCTTGAGAATTTTGTATTATAGAGCATTAGAAAAGTTAGTTTCTCTTCAGAAATGACTTCCATTCTAAAAATCACCAGCTTTAGGGGAAGAGCTCTGTTATGAAATCTAAAAGTGAAGGTTATTGTAGTTAAACATAGCAGTCTAGCCACATTTAGAGAATCACACCTAAGAGATTAACTTGCTCCCTTTCATGATAACACATAGTATTGTAGACAAAAGTAAGACAAACTTTTTTCTGTTGTAGGACCAGAAAATGAATATTTTAGGTTTACAGGCCATACAGTCTGTTTCATAAGTGTTCTGTTCTGCTTTTCTGGACTCAGGGCAGCCACACAGTACATAAATGAATGAATATAACTGTTCCAATGAAGCTTTAGAGATACTGAAATTTGAATTTTATGTACTTTTCATGTGTAGTGAAGTATTTTTTGTGTTCTTCCCCTCAAATATTTAAAAATGTAGAAACCATTGTTAGTTTGCAGGCCATATAAAAATACGCAGCATGCTGTAGTTTTGCTAACTCTAGGTATTCATGTATCTACATTGCTACACATGCATATCCATATCTTTGCATTTATGTAAAAGTTATTTTTGTAGTTGTTTCTCACATGGTGCTGGTATCTGTTTTTAAGTGGTTTAAAAGTTAATTTCATGAAATTTAGTATTAATGAGAAACTAACTGTAGATAAATTACTCATATAAGAATATGCAAAAAACACAGATTGTAATAAAAACCCAGGGTGGATTTGTGATATTCTTGTTCTGAAAAAATCTAAAAGTCTGTTTCAGTAGCATTCTCAAACTTAGTATGATTGCGTTTCCCCTACTTCCAGAAACTGATACCAAGTGAGAGAATCTAAACTCTGAAGCCAGAAAGCAAATTTTGTCAACAAAGGTTGTTTCCCTAGAGTACAGGCTTACTCTCAGTCTTTGTCCTTTTGTGGGGAAGATTACTATACCCATTTATACTTATGCACACCCAACTATATTCCAGGCACTCTTCTAAATGCTTTGCACTGGCTAATTTACTTATTCTTTTCAGCAACCTTACAAAGCTGTAATTGCTATTATTTTTGTCTTGTATACAAAGAAGCTGACACAGAGAACTTGAGTAATTTTCCCAGAGGTTATATAGCTAATAAGTGGAAGATCTCAGATTTAATTCTTTTTCTGGTTTTGTTGTTTCTGCTATTGTTGTTGTTGTTTCTTTTGAAATAGCGTCACTATGTAGCCCAGGCTGGCCTGTAGCTTGTGATACTCCTGCTCAGCCTCCCTAATGCTGGGATACAGGTGGGCACAACCACACTTGGCTTGGTAACAGTTTTTACATTAATAACTATGTTTGTATTTTCTTTCATTATTCACAGAGACTGTTTGCCTGTAGTCTCTTCTTACCAATGTAGTAGCATGACCAATTATTCTATACTTACTCTGTCTTCCATCCTAATTCTTGCTAAACCATAGCAGCAAGGAGACAAATTTATTTTGGATGGCCCGCCTACTTTCAGAGACAAAAATAGTTCCCTCTTATATATTAGCAATTCATGAGTCTTTACTTGGGACAGTAATAGCACCTTACATCTGAAACTCAAAACCGATTTTAGGTGGTTTGGCTCCTAAACATTGAGAAGAAAAAAGTAGATAAAGTGAACACCCATTATTTGCTTAGTATATACCAGATATTCTGCTATGCAATGAATGCATCATCTTTTATAATCCATGTAACAGCATTGTTAAGTGTGCACTTTATCATCTCCACTAATGGATATAGATATTGAGTCTTACAGAGGTTAAGTAAGTTACGCTAAAAAGTGACAGTTTGATGCCCAAATTTTTTCATAATAGCATGGGTGAGGGTAGAATTATGCTGATGCTTTAAAAGTCACTCAGTTTGCAAAATGCTGAGTTTGCTTTTAAATTTGTAAATCTGTCTAGTCATCTTCCTGGTTTAGCATTAAATCATACTAAATACAGCTAAAGTAAACTGAGATTGGAGAGATAATTCTCTATGTCTTAACATGCTAGGTAACTTAGTAGCTCAGTTATTCAGAAGGTTGGAAAGCTTCATATCACTTCCTGGCTACAAGTTTAATGAATTCTAGGTACAGTGTATACCGTCATGCTCTTTGTAGTCATGACACAATAGAGGATAATTTTGAATGTAGTAAATAGTCAAAGGCAAAAAATAAGATCATTTCACAAAAGGATATTACTAAATGCCTACTATGACTTAAGACCTAATGCTGCTTTTAAATCTTTTTTTCTTTTTCTTCCTTCAGGAAAGGGGACTTTTATATCTTTGTAGTATAATCCCGCAAAACTAAAAGACTACGTCCACTAAATTGATAGCTCTGTCTTTTGACATAGAAATACTTCATTTAGTAGCTATATAAGTCTATGTCCAGGATTAGGTTTTGTCTGTGGCTTATAGCAGTTTCAAGTGCTAAGATCTCTTTTTATGTTTTTTAAGCCTTTCTCCCTGTTGGTTTTTAAATTCTTTACTGTTAAATTGAAATTGATATAACTTGTTTAATTAAATCTACTAAGATACACATTTATTTGAATTTGATTGGAAAATTGTACTTGTTAACTTTGTTGAAAATCGACAAGTAGTAAGACCTTGATGTATGTTTAACGAGTAGTGATTACTAAAATGGAGATGATGTCACTTGGGTGTAAGAAAAATGAACACATTCTGAAAGAAGGGTTCCCTGTCAGCTCAGAGCCCTTGGAGGCAAGAGGTTTAAGCATCATTCTTGCTTTATCTTAAAACACACAAAAATAAGAATGTACGAAAGAGAGCTGGAAGGTTTCTTTTTTCTGTCCACAGAGCCAAAAGTCTTATGGGTTTTGGTCCTGATGCTGAACACTGAAGTAGGTAAAATAAATGGCAAGAATAAAAAATATAGTAGTGGAAAGTGGGCTAGCTAAAGGATGGAGTGGAACAGGAGGAATTAAATCATGACAAACAAGACTTGGTCCCTGTAGGCATCTACACATAATAAACATTTGTGATGGCTTCCTAAAGAGGACAATCATATAATATTTTACTCTATATTGTTATTCTTGAATGGCCTAGGAAGGAGAAAAATCTTCAACGTAAACTACATTTTAGCAAATTTTATGCAGAATGTAGTGACAAATATGGAAATGACATTTAAAATTGGCAAACTGTTTTTATAGTATTTCACAGGAAAATATATTTTCAGTCTGAAGAATGTATTTTTTATTATTACATGTTTTCATTAGTATGTTTGCAATACATAAAGATTACACTTGGTACACAACACATCTTAATCCTTTTTTTTCTCTTTCCCCTTTCATTCCTCCCTACTCCCTCCAACTCTTCATCCCCTTCACATTTGAAAAAGCTCTATTTCCATTTTTTTCTTCAATTCTTTTTAAAATCATTTTCCCCTCCCTTATAATAAGTAAATCTTAGAAACACTGTCCACCAACAGATAAATAAAGAAAATGTGGTATTTATGTGCAATGGAGTATGACTGCCATAAAGAAGCATTTGTGAGTAAATGGATGAACCTCAAGACCATGTTAAAAGAAATAAATCAGGTACACAATTTTAAATATCACACAGTTTTTCTTATGTGAGAAACCTAAAATAGGAAAAGAAAAGACAGATAATAAGAATGAGGGAGATCTTTTTCAAATGAAAAAAAAATTTAAGAGGCATATAATCAGTCCCAATTGTATTCACTACAGTATTACTACTGCATATTCTAACCTCACTTTTAACCACTGGTGATTATTGTATAAAGTGTTTTGAGGAATACCTAGGCTTTTTTTAAGAATTCAAATATGAAATTTAATAAACTCTTGGAAAATCGTGTTTCCTGTAATTCTACCAATTGAAAACAAGTTTTTTACTTCCTTATTCTCTGAGGCTAACACAGTTCCTTAACCATATGTATACATATGTATACATACATGCATACATATATTTTTCATACATATGTATTTTTTAATGCTTTTTTTCATGGTGTCAGAGATTGAACTCAAGACCTCATGCATGCTAAGCAAGCACTCTACCACTGAATTATACTCAGATACATATCCATTTTCACTTACTGTATTCTTGTAGGATAATCAGTTATTTTTTCTTTTCTGTTTGACATGTCTAAAGTATCACTAGTTTTTATCAGATTATATTTTAAATAACTTATAAACTTTCAGTTAGGATTGTTAACTCCCTTTTGCTTGACATTTAGTGTCTTTGATATTTTAGGTATCAGTGTTTTATGTTAAAGATAAAAAATATGGTACTAAATACTTTTTTAATGTTTTAGCAGTGCAGTAGTGAAAGTCTTCGGTTGAATTATTTCCTTGAGGTCGGTTTCCAGTGGTGAAATTTTAAAAGAAAAATGTTTTTTATGCCTCTCGTTCAATTGCCTTATTGCTTTTTAAATGTATCTGTATAAGTACTTTAATTTGAATACAGAATTTAAATTAAATACAGAATCTGTAGATTTCAACAAAAAAAATCTCATCAATGTAGGATGATTTTCATTTTATTTAGTTAATTTACTAAATTAAAAATCAACACTTATGCTTTAGAATTAACATTAAATATTGTAACCACAATGTGAACTGCTAAATAATTATTCTTAGTAGAAAGGCAAGTTAGTATGATAATGTGGGGTTCATGTTGAATTTGTTCTTAGCTATGTGCAAAGCAACAGTATTCCACAGAAAGTTTCCAGTTTTACTTTTTGCAAGCAATCATCCAGCTAAACGTTTATTTTTTAGGAGAAGCAGAAATAAGCTGATAGTTGTGTTTGATGGTAGTATCTAGAAACTAATGAATTCAACATAATTAGTATTATAGTGGTTGACAGTTACGTGGTAACAATTCTTTTATTTCTGAGATCCTAAAATAGAATTTAAAAACTTGTACAGTTTTTAATATGTATATTTATAAAAAGAGACAGTTTTATTTCAAATATTTTTTCAAAATTGTTACTTATTTGTTAAGCTGTTCACATATCTTGTGCTTATACTACCTCTGGTTTATTCATCCTACTTTCCTACTACTGAATTTTATTTTGAGCATTCTACATTTTCTTCTTTTAAAGTCAGGCTTTCATAATCTAAGTTGGTTTTCTGGTATATCATTAAAACTTTATGGGTAGCTGGAAGTTTGGCTCAGTGGCTTAAGCACCTGCCTGGCAGGCGTGAGGTTGTGAGTTCAATCCCCAGTCCCACCAAAAAAAAAAAAAAAAAAAAAAAATTATGGGTTATTTAAGCTAATCTAACAATAAAGTTTTTGATAATTTTATCTTACTAACATTTTTCCCCATTTCTCTCTCAAAAAAGCTTTTACTTTTTATCTATACATTAACTAAAAAATTCATTAATTGTTCTCTCACTTTTACTTGGCTGTTTATAGTATATGTTGTTATATTTCTAGATTGTATCTTTCTTGAGGCAGGGATTAATTTCACATTAAGAGCATGTTTACTGTAAATGATTGTGAGCACTATGCAATGTTCTGTTATATGTGAGTTTTGAGTTGTAATGTTAAAAATGATACGCAGTCCATTTAATAAGTGACAAAGACTACATTAAAGATTTTAGGTTTCTCTTACAAACAATGCCTAATTCTTACATAATTGAACCTTACATGTATTGACATAAGAACCCAAAGTAATATACTAGTGTTAATTCCTATTGTCACCTTATAAATATCATGCATGTCAGCCAATCTGCATATTAAAACTATAATGAATAGAGACTCCAGAATGTAATTTTGTGGCCTTTGTATAATCTGGTAGGTGTATCAAATCATGCCTGTCACATAGCTTCTCATGTTAATGCTTATCATTTGCTTTGCTTTGTATTTTAATTTCAGCACTACAATTGATGCCCTGTACAGCAAAGCACAGGTAGAGAAAATTGTTTTGGCTGTAGACATGACAGCTTTGTCATACAGCTTTTGGTATGACTGTCAGACTTTATTGGTTACAGGGTACCATAATTTTTCTGAAGTTCTTCAAATTCATGAACATTTCAATAAAAGCAGTTAAGCAAGTTACTGCCACCAAAGCAGGCAAAGTGTTCCAAGGTCATTTTTTTTCATTTCATAATTAAGAGAGGGCTTTGCAATTTGTGGATTCTTTTGTCTTCATTTCCAAATTGTGGTTTCTGAGCCAATCTCTTAAATGAGCATCTGAGATATTAGAGGAATGATGCTAAATAACTCAACTCCTCAGTGATTAGAGAAAACATTGAAGTATATGTTGTGTGAAAAGAACTCACGAAAGTTGCCAGAAATACCTGTCAGTATATTAGTACTAATAGGTTACAATATAGAGAAAAAGGTCATTTGATTTCTTTTCATGATACTAATTGAATCTTTTAAAATAAATTTAATACCACTGCTAGTAACTTTATTAATTATAACATCCTTTTATATAAAATTTGAGTAATTATAGTAACCAGTTAACTATTATAGTCTTCATTAAAATGAAACATGAGAGTATTGCAGATTTTCTTCTGCATGTACTTAATTTTGGGTTGTATATCAGTAGCCCTCAAATTGATCTCAAGACATCTTAATTATTAAGAACCCCAGAATACTTTTATGTTGCTTTTATGCTCACTAACCTAGAAATAAAACTTAGAATTTTTAAAATGCTTATTAATTTAAAAAAATAAAAATTATTTACACATTAACATAAATAACACTTTAATAAAATAAATAGTGAGACAGTGAATTTGTTTTATTTTTGCAGATTATCTTAATGTCTAATTATAAAAGATTATGGCTAGATTTTCAGATCTGCTTCTACAGCTACTATGTTGTAATGTTCGTTTAATTGAAGTATATGAATGAAACACAGCCTTACACAGATACATAATTAGATTTTTAACATAATGGTAAATATTCTTCCATATTACACCAAATTTGATAAGTGGAAGTTTATTAAAAGGTAGTCATTGAAGGTTCAGATGGAATCTGAATCTGTATTATTAAAGTTTTGTATTCCACTTCATTAAAATTCATTGGTCTTCCTGTACTCTCGGTATGCCTTTTATCCATGCCTGGTTTTAGAGCATGATAGCACTAGTTCATTGGAAATACTGATTCAGTGAGTCATGTAGATCTTCCAGTCTTCACACTTTTTAATTTTATAACATAAATATTAACTCAAGTTGTTAATACCACCACTAATCTTATTAGGAAAATTCTTTAAATATTGCAAAGCCATGAAGCTCGACATGATGGATAAAAGTTTTCTGAAGTCTGGCTTTTGCCTGAAAGCCTAGATTTTTATGACCACAAATGTGAGTTGTTTTTCTTAAAATGACAGATTCACTTCATGTTTCTTTGAGAAAGTGTCAGTTAATTACCCAAGCCTACACAATGATAGTTATTCTATCAGTCATTCTTTCAAGAAAAATAATACTGACCAATTCACTTGATTCATTCAAATGATTGCACCAAGTACTATTGTACAGATAAGTATTCAACTATTCATTTTATTAATACAGTATTAAAAAGGTATGTCAGGATCAAGATTCAAACTTGTTGTTTTGCTGTTTCATCAAGGATATTTTAAAATGCATGCAGAAGGAATCTCTTTATTATGTGGCAAATACAATGACTAGCTCAGTTATGTGTCTTTGCCTTGATTTATGGTAATATCCAGTAGGCAGAGTTTTATCTACCTACTCTTATTTTGGAGCCCTACTGCAAATATTAACACAAATGAAAAGTCAGTGTCTTAATATCATACTAAAAATGGTTTTGACCTCACAGACCTTTTGCAGAGATCCTGGAAATCTGCAAGGGTCCATAGAACACACTGAATATTGTTATTGAGTACTATATAGCAATTAAGAGGAGCTCTGTAAAAGGAAATGATTTCTACTTCTACATTTTTTTGATACATAAAGGATATTAGTTAGCTTCAGTTGTCATAACTAGGCAGTAGTTCTCTGTTTTGTCAGAATAATTCTTGGAATTGGCCTCCCTACCCAGATGCTCCCAGCTAGAGTCACATGATTTCAAATATAACATTAGAGTGTTCAGGGGGAATATAGGGTCTTGCAGTGAGACCCTCAGTGACATTCTCACATTACTCCTCACCTCTCTGCTATCCTCAGTGATAGAATAAGTCACATAATAGTACTCATGTTCCTAGCTTTTTGTGTACTACACTACTGCTGTCCAGAGTATGAACAGTATTGGTCTGCTAACTGGTCTGAGACAAAAGTACAGAAATCACAATTAAAAGCATAAAAATTTTAATGCCATTTAATATTTCTGGAACTTTCACATGCATATTCACATTCAGTTTTGTGTACTTCTTTTGCAAAAACATTGATTTGTAACAAATTTAAAATTTTTAAAAGCTGTCTAACAGCTGTGTAAAAGCCATAACTATAGCGATTATGGAGACCAATTCTAGAGATCCTAATAGAGTAAAGAGAATATGTTTATAGGATTTGGAGTCCTATTATCCATTACCATGTATACCTTCTCACTGCTGTAGTCATGGTAGCCTTTTATTTCCTCCAGCACACATAGCTTATTCTCAACTAGGAGTCTTTGCAATTGCTGTTCTTTCTACTTCTTTCCCTGACCCAAGCTGTTTGAATGACTGACTCTTTTTTGTTTTGGTGCCAACTCATGTTAGTGTAACTCCTTTAGCTCATCCTTGCCCACCTGTTACTGTCATTTATTTCATTTTCTTTGTGTGTTAATGTCGGCCCAGAGTAAACCTTAGAGTACTTGATTATTTCCAAAAACATAGATCCTTGAGAAATATTTGGGTGAGTGAATAGGTAGTGTTATGGAACTAAGTTAAGGAAATTACTTACTCAAATGATTTTTTAGATAGAGATGGTTCCTATAAGTAAGGCAAGGCTTTATACACAAACACAGCTTCAGACAGAGCAGTTCACAGGGTCATCCTGGGGAGGTTACTCAGAAGTAGTCCCATGAAAAGTCTAGTCAAATTATAACACTTCCAAACTGATGCCTGTCTGACGTGAATGTCTTACCAAATAAAGGTTATGGTTAACAAAATGTTAAAAGAGATTCTACTAAAATTCTGTTTACAGTAATAGGATAAGATTGCATTGCCTCTAGACCTTACAATATCAAAAAGGCTAACTTTTAAATTTAAAAAAAGAAAACGAAATATTCTCTGTCTTATGATTCATATATTGCATAGAAATAATCTAGATCCTTAAAATTTTTAATAAAATTCCAAATGCCAGAAAATATTTGGAGTTTTTATAAATTTTGTTGTGCAGTTAAAATATTTCATTATTGTATTTGTAACTAATTTATTCTGTAAAAGATTTCATTACTATTTACTTCTCAAGTTTTTAGGTCACTATAGTGAAAAATTGTAACTTAAGAGAATTCATAGATTGATTGTGGACTGACAGTCAGCTTCAAAGAAATAGCTCATGAAAGGGCATTTTTATTAAGGACATTTATTGCTGGATTTGGCATACATTATAAAAAAGAAAATACTTTGATGTCAGTTTAATAATTATTCCTTTCAAAATATCTTTCCTTAACTTCTTTCTCCTAAGTTTAGAAAAGAAATACAGTTTACAGAGCTAGCAGGCCAAAAAATTATTTACCTTCTGTGGATAAACCTTCCTAATTGCCAGTGTTACGAGTATGTAGACTTACCTCCCCAATTTCATCTCCATAGGTGCTTTTTGGGTATTTTATTCTATAAACTCAACTTTCAATTCTCTGTTCATAGTTCAGGATAGAAAATGTTTCTAACTTGTATATAAATAAAAACTTGTCAACATTCTTGAAATATTGCGTACAGAATAACTGACCCCTAGGTATCATACTTTGTAAAAATTTTTCAAATACTAGTTTCCTGGTGGGGCTTCTCACCCCTCTTCATGATACTTATATCCAGTTGTATTTCAAGTCACAGAAGAGAGAATTATGTTATTTTTTTGTGACTGTGGCAAAATACTTGAGAAATCAATTTAAAAAAGGAATTGTTTATTTTCTTTTCTGGTTTCAGAGGTTTCAGTTCATGGTCAGCTGGTTATACAGTATAGATTTTAGACCTGAGGCAAGACAGAAATATTGTAGTAAAAGGGTGTAGCAGAGGACATCTTGTTTTGTTTTGTTTTGTTTTGTTTTTAAGACAGGGTCTCGCTAAGAGGTTCAGTCTAGCCTTTAGTATAATATGTAGCCCAGGCTGGCCTGGAACTCCTGCTTTAGCCTCCTGAGTGCTGGGATTACGGGTTTGTGCCATGTCTGGCTGTTTTATGTATTTTGAATAGGTGAGATGCTTAAATATTAAAAGCAAGTCAGTTATTTGCTTGTAAATGTATACTGTTACAAATATTAATCTGATTTGTGAAGCTTATTTAGTCTTGTTTTAGATAAAAATAAACGAAGTTTTGTTTTTGGTAATTTTAAGACAAGATCTTATTATGCAATACAAACTAGCTTTAAACTCAACTATGCAGCCCTGGTCTTCATCACTGTTCTAAGTGCTGGGATCGTAGGTGTGCACTGCCACACCTAGGCTAGTAGTTTTATTTATTTATTTATTTATTTTTAATTAAATTTACAGGTACATTTTGAATTTACATAATGATCACATTCAACATAGGAATTTGTTTCTGTACATGATATAATTTGACTTTTTTTCTCATTCCCTTACTCTTCCTTCAATCCCTCTTTCACTCCTTATTTGCAAAAGCTGTGTTTCCATTTTATCCTTCTTTTCTCAATTTTTTTCTTTTCCCTTTCTTTCTCACTAGCACTCATTCCCCTTTGAAATCGCACATTTTCTTCCTATTTCACAGTATCTATTATTCATTTTGTTCCTTATTTATACTTTAAGTTTCTCACACCAGAGAAACAATGTGGTATTTACACATATGTGTCCTATTTATTTCACGTGAAGAGTATGGTCTCAAGGTGCATCCATTTAGCTAGAAATGTCTCAAGCTTATCCGTCTTTATGGAAGACTAGACTGGTGCAATCACTGTGGAAATCAGTGTGGAGATTCCTCAAAAAACTTGGACCAGTGGTTCCATTTGATCCAGCTATTCCTGTTTTCCCAAGAGAATTAAAAGCATCATACTACAGTGATATATGCACACCCATGTTTATAGCAGCACAGTTTGTAATAGCTAAATCTTGGAAGCAGCCCATGCTCATTAACCAATGAATGGATCAAGAAGTAGGTTTTTTATTCAAATTTTTAAAAATTTTTTCCCTCATGGTTCATGAAAGGAAATTTTCACAATGGTTGATTGTGACAATAGGATGATATTGACAGAAATAATGAACAACTTTTACAAAGAGTATACTGTGGGTCCAGGCACTAATTTAAGGATTTTCTTAAGTTAGATATTTATCTCCCTATCTCCGCTTTATACATGTGGGTACTAGACACAAACAGGTTAAGCATCTTGTTCAAGATTCCATAGAAAGTAAAGCCTGAGCTGAGATTTAAATGTAAGTGGTTTAGTCCAGAACCATCAGTTTTAACTATTGGGTATTACTACATAGTAGAATAGAAAGGGATCACATGAACAGTACGGAGAGGAAAGATAGATACACTGACTTGAGTGTAATCATTAAAAAATGAAATCATAGATGGAACAGATTTAAGAAAACACATATATAAAAATTTAAATCATGTGTATGAACTGTAAGTAATTTCAGTATTGACAGATATCAAGTCAAGCATAAGAAATATACTCAGACTATAATATGTGAAAAGATATTCAGAATACAGCTTTTTAAAGAATGAGTCTAAATAAATCATCTTTTAATATTGACTTATAAAGAGGATGGAAAAGTTAGTTGTAGGACTGATTAGAAGTGGCAAGTTCACAACTTATGGAATATGTGGGAGAAGCTAAAGTTTGAAAGCGTATGTGCAAAGATGCAGAAGAAAATTAAGGAAATTATTTGACTGAATATTTTCTCAGTTATCAAGGGAAAATTTGTAGATGGTAAAATTCTTGATGCATCCTTGAGAAATCAGTTTGTTTTAAACTGGGTATCTCAAGGCATTAACATCCTCTCAGGGAACTTTTGTTGAGTATCCCTGGTTAGAACTGGAAGAAAAAGCCAACATTCATGAGACTTCCCAGCAGAAATGTAGAGGAATTTTGTGAAAATTTTATATAGGAGATAAAAGAAAAAGTTGTAGAGACCAAGAGGAGGGAGGTATGTGAGCCAAATGTGGTCAATATTTATTTTTATTGTAGTTTAATTTTCAGGAATTTGTCTGGGTCTTAACCTAATCCATTTTAAAATTCCATATGTAACTGTTACGATATATAGGGTTTTTAGAATTTCAGATTTCATTATTTCACTAATAAAGAAATTATGACACAGTAAGAAAACGGTCTCCATTATGCTATTTATAACCTAAAATATGTATTTTATTTCCAGGGAACCTTTTATTATTTTATCAGGAGGTTTGTCATATGACACCGTAGGAAGAAGACCTTGCTTAACGGTGATGCATGGGAAAAGCACTGCTGTGCTAGAAATGGACTATTCAATTGTTGATTTTCTAACGCTCTGTGAAACACCATACCCAAATGGTAAGTTTTGCATCTCTAAAACTCATTTTCCATAAATACTAGTATTTCAAAACAAATACTGTATTTCATCTTAAGTGGTTTCTTTATCCTGTCATGCTAATTCTCTTGGGGAATAGATACTGCTTTCATAACCTTGCAAATTTTATTGTGTAAGTTTCTCCTGTTTAATAAACTTTATCTGCTCAGTAATTATCTGCTAGTAGTGTCTTTGAAAGGTAAACACTATCTATATTAAGAGACATTTAAAAATTCTGTAAAACATGTGTGCATTAAATTGCTCAGGGTTCTTCAAAAAAGCCGAACCAGTGGGAGATATATACCATAGTTCTCCCAAAATAAGACTTAGTCTTATGATAAGTTTTGCTGCAAAAGGCATAATAGGGCTTATTTTCTGGGGATATCTTATGTTTCGTGTCCATCAATATAGTGAATATTTGTTTATGTACAGAAACCTACATTTATTCAAATGATAGTCATGTCATCATCTCCTGGAACATCGTCATAACTCTCTAAATCTCAAGATGCAGCCTGAATTTATTGCTGTTCCATTTCCTGTAGAACTATTGGCCAGAATCTCTCATGTCCAGAATAGAGCTCTCCTTAAATGAGAACTTCTTGTCTATGTAGCCTGCTTGTGCAGCATTATCGTGCATGATATATTGAATTATAAAGATTCATATTAGATACAGCCGTGTCCAGTTGTTACCAAGGCACATATTATTTGTGTGTTATGTCCTTACTTCAATTAGTCATTCAGCAGTAAGTCTCCAGTTTATCTATTCACATATGTGTTTGCCTCTTATCCAGAGGCTCATGCTTGGGTATTTACAAATTTAATTAGATTTTATATTATCATTTAAGTATTAATGTCAATAATATTTGTTTATATTTAGTTATATATTAATATTATTATCTTAGTATTCAATGTCCAACATGTGTTGCAAAGGGCATACTAAATGTGTTTGTCTGGCCAACAATTTTAACCTTATTTTTGGAGTAGGCTTTATATTGTGAGCATCCTGAAAAATCATGGTAGGGCTTATTTTCCAGTTAGGTATTATTTTCAGGGAAATATGGTAGATACACATTTCTACATAGCTTTATCTGTGTGTTCCTTCATATATACATTTGAAGGAATCATGAAGCTGGCAAGTCTGAAATCTTCAGAGCAGACCAATTCTTCAATAGAAAGAATTGAAGTCTTGGATTCAAAATCTGCAGGTTGGAATCTCAGGCAAGATTTCAATTTTGTTTTTTGGAGACAGGGTCTCACCATATAGTGCATGCTGGCCTTAAATTCACTTACATAGCTCAGGCTGGCCTCAGACTCGCAGTGAACCTCCTGTCTCATCCTCCCTAGTCCTGGGATTGCAGGCGTGCATACCACACCTGGTTTAGGATTTCTATGTTTAAATTTTGAGGCTAAATTGTTTTTTGTTTGTTTGTTTTTACTTATTTATTTATTTGTTTATTTTTACAATAAACCTCAGTCTGTTCCCCTAAGGCCATCATCTGATGAGATGAAGCCTACCCTTTCAGAGGGTAATCTGCTTTATTCAGAGTTTACTGTTTTAAATGTTAATAATATCAAAAACAAAAAACCAACCACACAGCACATGGAGACTGGTATTTGATCAAATAGCTGGGCGTACCATAGCATTGACACAGAATTTACCATCACAGCTTGAATATGTGACTCGAGGAATTTAAATGTGTATCTTTTCTACTTCACTTAAAACTGTTTGAGGTATATGGATGTACAAATGCATGTTGTAAGTGTTAACAAGCACATATAAAACATTTAAGAAAGATACAGTATTATAGAAGAACTCTATTGAGTTAATCTGACATTCAATAAAGGTAATCGTTCTGTTTAAATTTTCGTTTTGTTGTCCATGTTCATCCTTGGAATCTGTAGTATCATAGATGTTACTGTGAGCTTCTTGTCCTATGCATCTTTACAAAAGTGAAAGAATTTTGTCTGAATTAAGTAAATTTATCTTATCTAAAATATAAGCTTTAAATTTATATGAAATATCACAGGATCACAATGTTAACAAAATAAAATGGAAACCAAGTAAGAAATGTTTGTTCTCTAATTTGCTGTCCTCTTGCATATTTAAAATTACTGTTCACACATTGTTTTCCTATTTTAGATTTTCAAGAACCATACGCTGTGGTGGTTCTTCTAGAAAAGGATTTAGTACTTATAGATCTTGCACAAAATGGGTAAGAATTTCTTCAGTATGTGGTAAAAACAGATACCATAGGATTAGTTATTTTATTTCTTTGAGAAGTCTACATTTATATGCATAACCTTGATCTTATTTTAAAGCTCCAGACTCACCATTTTAGTTACTTGGTAAATTGTTCTATTGTGTTAAGTTTCATACTGTTTTCATTTTTTAATTCAAAATTAATTGAATTTCTGACATTCCTTGTTTCAACTTCATGTTTTTGTATCCTAAGGCCACATAAAATCAGTATATCCAAAATCGATACTATCATGATTTACCCCTAAATAAGCTATTGGTCTATTTCTGTTTACTTTCTTTTGCAGTATGTTCCACATACCATTGTCAGATTAATTTTACATGTATCACTAGCCCCGTTATCCTTCTGATTACATGTATAGTCAAATCATTGAACTAAGAAAAGACCTGTGTTACAGAGAGTCACTTTACTTTTCATTATTGCACAGTTTTACTTATTTGTACTTTGTCTGTTTTGTGGCTGTCTTGGTTACTTTTCTCTCATCCTGGGATAAAATACCCGACACCCAAAATGAAGGAAGGAAGATTTATTTAGCTCACTGTTTGTGGAGGTTTCGGTCCCTAATCAGCTTACTCCAAGGCAGGGTGGCATGGCACTGAGGTAACAGTTCAAGGCAGCAGCCAGCAAAAGCAGCTAGAGCACAAGGGGGCAGGGGAAGAGCAAGCTTCTTTTCTTTCCTTATATTGTACACAGGCCATCCCCACTCCAGGACAGCTGTAGTGCTCACAAAATCTCTTTGCCCTCCTCTTGCACAGTCTCAGGAGGTTTACAAAATAAGAACCCTGGGTCCCTGCTGAGTCTCTTAGTTAAATTTTCTAAACTTCTCAAGTTGACACAATGTATCAACCATAACAGTGGCTAAGGGTGAGAGTAGTTGGATTCATTTTGCAGTCTATAAAGGGCTTTTCTGAAATTTCTCTCTTGATCAATATATTTAATATTTACAAGTTAGCAGCTTAGTACTTACGCATTTTAATGGATTTCTGGTTTTACAGACATTTTAAAGCAAGTATTCTCATTCTAATGAATGTTATTATATGTATGGAATTTTAATTTCATGATTTTTTTTTTTGGCGGCACTGGGGATTGAACTCACAACCTCACGCCTGCCTGATAGGCGCGTAAGCTGCTGAGCCAAACTCCCGGCCCTAATTTCATGATTTTAAAAGGATTTTACTTTATAATTTCATATTTAAGGTAGAATTATATTTAGATTATCACTAAGCAAGGTGGCATTCTGGACTTAATATTGGACTAGGTAATACTTTGATGGAGAGAAAAAGAATTGAAATTTTATGTTGACATTGGTGTAAATGCAGTTCCTGTTACTGAGAACTATATAGCTTGTGATAATGCACACAGTTTAAATTTTGCTTCTACTGCTTCCTAGCTGACATATCATTGATACATTACATTTTGGTTTTGTTCTTCAGGAAAATGTCTGCATCATAACTGTGGTGCAAGAAGTAAATGAAATATAAGTATCACTTAGTCTAGGGTAGCACATTGTATAGTCTAGGGTAGCAACCACAGCCTTTGTTGTTATAATTTAGCATTTTTTATTATAAAATACCTCAATTTAAATGTATACACATAAATCAATGTGGTAGGTGTGTATTTTTAATTTTTTTATTGTGTGTTAATTATAGATTATAATTCATTAATTAATAAATGTTTTTGTTTCCTGTGTTAAAGATATCCTATATTTGAAAATCCTTACCCTCTGAGTATACATGAGTCCCCTGTTACATGTTGCGAATATTTTGCTGATTGTCCTGTGGACCTTATTCCTGCACTTTATTCTGTTGGAGCTAGACAGAAACGTCAAGGTTACAGCAAAAAGGTATTGAACATGAGTCTTGTTATTTAAGTATTTTCCTATTTTAAATTTATTACCTTGGGATGTTTAATAACATACCTTTTCTATAGAAAGTATATGAAAAATCATTTTGGAAGCAAAATACATTGGATATTGTTTCCATATGTGCATTATATGTAACATATATAGATTATATGTATGTAAAGATTTACAGTATGCTTGCAAGTTGCTTTATACGGTGACCTTTTCTTATAGGAATGGCCCATCAATGGAGGTAATTGGGGCTTGGGTGCTCAGAGTTACCCAGAAATAATTATTACAGGGTAAGTAAAAGTTTCTTTTCACTGAGTAAGTCAATATCTAAATATAGTTAAGACTGCAAGATTTTTAATTTATTGGGATGATGGAGTTTTTGTTCATGTAACAGTACAAGAACTAAGTTATTATAAAGAACCTACCAGTTTACTCAATTTTTACCTTTTTCTCAATTTGGTGCTATCTTAAAAATAACAGTATATATTTAAAGAAGGAAAAAAACGTAACTTTTTTTCTTCATCACATTCTTAACTCCTTTGCTTTGTGTAGACATGCTGATGGTTCAGTTAAGTTCTGGGATGCTTCTGCAAGTAAGTAATTTGAATATTTATTGTTTGTTATATGTTGAACCTTGATAGCTTTTGCATATCCTGTTTTGCAGTACTTACAGCATCAACATTTAATTTGAAATTTGTAGGCTGTAAATTTAATTTATTGACTTATGAAGTACATATATGTCTTTAGTTTTAAGAGTAAAATATTTTTTGTAATATTAGTATATCAAGAATAGTTCACAGCAGCAGTATTGTAGTTCTTTCTTCAAAATAGTTTTAAATCTCTTAACTCAGAGATGAGATGTGAGATTGTATTCCAAATCAACAGAATGTTCTAGAGTAATTTTAATGCCTGTTTCTAAACTTGTAAAAGTTTGTCATGTCATACCTGGTGGCTACATAGTCACAGAAAAGAGGTGCCTTAAAATTAATGTTTGCAGAACATACATGACAAGCTTTAATGGGAATTCAGTTAACTATCAATACACTGTTTCATCATGTAGGGGTTTCTGATAGCACTGGTATCATTTTAGAGAAAGCCTGTAGAAAATCACTCTAGGAAGCAAAATACGTCCTCTATTATTTTTTGGTGTATTTATACGATTTCCCCCAAATCTTTTTGTTACTCGTTTTTTCCAGGTTGTCTAAATCCATCATGATGGTGGATTTATTTTTTTTTTTTAATGAATGCAATGAATGCACCTTTTTTTGGCCAGTGGGCAAATACGTGTATTATCTAAATGTTCAATAGACTACTATAATGTAGACTGAGAAATGAAAATATAGTTTAGGTAAATATGGGATGTTTTCCTTACATAATATGCTGATTAAATATGTTTGATTGTTTTGTACTAAAATGTCTAACATATATTATCTTTTTTCTAGTAACTCTACAAGTATTATATAAATTAAAAACATCTAAAGTATTTGAAAAGTCAAGAAATAAAGAAGACAAACCAAACACTGACATTGTAGATGAAGATCCATATGCTATTCAAATCATTTCCTGGTGTCCAGAAAGTAGAATGTTGTGCATAGCTGGAGTTTCAGCTCATGTCATTATTTATAGATTCAGCAAACAGGAAGTAGTTACAGAAGTCATTCCGGTAATGCTCTCTTAATTATTTTTAGTGTCAAGTTCCAATTATTTTCAATTTGTGTTTTATATAGAATGCTGTTTGCAGTCAGTTTTATATAGGAATTTTGAAAACTATTTAAATTTCTATCTCAGTTTTGTGAAAAAATAGCATTTATTGGTATATCTTTTAACTGATTATGTAAACCCTTAAGCACATTGTAAGTTTTATTTAAGCAAAGCTAATATGAATATGAGTGTACTCTTAATTTTAGAGTGCCGCAAATTAGAAAACCATGAGGTATGTGTGTTTTGTGTGCACTCCCCTCAAACACATATTTTTTAAAAAACTAGTCAGAAAACTTTTGCTTTACCTTTGAAAATCTTATTAAATTTTTAAGTTTAAAAATTTTAGTTGTGTGTGTATGTAATTATAATAAAATGATTTGTAGTTATAAGGAGTAAGTAAACTGCCTTACTTTTTCAACAGATGCTTGAAGTTCGATTGTTATATGAGATAAATGATGTGGAATCTCCAGAGAGTGAGCAGCCACCACCTTTGTCAACACCTGTAGGAGGTTCTAATCCTCAGACCATCCCTCCTCAGTCTCATCCATCTACCAGTAGCAGTTCATCTGATGGGCTTCGTGATAACGTACCCTGTTTAAAGTAAGCCATAACAAGAAAAATTACAGTTGTTTGCATGTTATCTTTTAAATAAATTGCAAACATCAATAATATTTTACAGTAAGGGCATTTTTTTAATGGCATGAAAGAAGTATAATTACATTCCTTGATTTTATCCTTACAATACTAACACTTGATCTCCAAATGTAAGTAGTATATGTCACTCAATGTTCTAAATCCATCAGTGCTTTTAATCTGGATTTGTATGTAGATTAGCTTTATATTCAAAATACTTTGTACCATTCTGAAAATTCCATTTTTTAAGTCTTTAAATTGACTCTATTTTCATGATCATTTTTAAAATATTCATTAGTGCATGTTTATAGTACATAATGCTTATATTCCTTATGTGGAATTGGCACATTTACATAACACATCTTAATTCTTTTTTTTTTTACTCCTTTGCCCTCTTCTCAAACCTTGCATCCCTCCATCTCTTGATTCCTTTCCCTTTTGAGAAAAATCTGTCTCCTTACTTTCTAGCCCTACTATATCTTTATTTAAAAGCCTTTATTTTGTAGCATTCCTGATACAAATACTGTCGTGTTTTATAGGGGAATAAATTGCATGAAGTTTTTTTCTCTCTAGTTTACATTTTTGAGTGATTAAATTACTTAGAAGGTTATTGGTAGAGAAATAATGCAGTGAATAAAATCATTGAAGAATTACATGAAGACAGTTCAATTAAAAATACTACATTTAAGAGAAATCAATTAAGGTAATGATTGAAAGGCAACTCCAGAAGAGGTCAGGAGATTCAGGAGAATGGTGGGGACAAAAACCAAACTGTAACAGATTCAAATAGAGAAGGCGGCAGGTAAAAGAGAGGATTTGCATTAGGCTTTGCACTATTTTGTTTTACGTTTGCTGGAACTTCTCATATTGGTGGATAGTTCAACAATTGCCATGAAGAGTATCAGTGTTGGCACTTTCTCCTAAGATAAAGCAGATACATTTTTTAAAATTATCATAATTTTTAGAGTGCATATTTTATAAAAATTATTTGTGCTGTTCATAAAAATTTGTGATTCGTATTTTAAGCCAGTGGTTCTCAAATGTGGATGATTTTACCCCTTAGGGGATATTTGGCCAATTCTAGAGATATTTCTAGTTGTCACAACAGAGAAAAGGTATGATACTATTAATGTTTAATGGACAGAGGCCAGGGATTCTGTTAAAATCTCATACAATGTACACAAAAAAAATTATCCAGCTCAAAATGTCAGTAGTCTCAAAAGTCTCAATTTTCCCTTTGATTTTTTTTTTTTTTTGTACCAAAAATTAAACTTAAGACTTTGCACTTGCCAGGTAGGCTCTGTGTCACTGAGCTATATCTTGGCCCTCTCTTTATCTTCTTAAATTCACTTTTGCTCTCGTGCATATAGATATATACACAACTCCTTTCAGCTACAGTGCAGTTCTGGCTATACTGGAATAAGACTTGGAACACAGAATCTTACGTTTTTTTCATTTTGTAAATTATTCACTATTGCTTTAAACTTAAATTTGTAAAAGTTTAAGACTCTGATTTTAATGGATTTTTTCTTAACTCTGTTAAATTTAATTTTTATTAGCATGTAAAGTACAGCTTATCTTTTGAGTGATTTTTACACATTTCTGTATTTTTAGCCATTTTATCAGTTACTAAAGTGATCTTTTTTTTATTTTAAAAAGCAAAACAGAAAAAAAGGATAGAAATGATACAGAATTTAAAAAAATAGAAAATTAACACTATTTAATATATTGGATATTATTATCTTAGAAGTAGTTGTTCAGATTACAAGGTCTAGCCACAAAAAATGATCAAACAATCAAACAATGGCAGCACAAACTGTTCTTTTTGATGAACTAACAGATTAGTAGTGCAGTTATCTATCTTGTGTACATATACATACATACATACATTAATGTATGTATACCTGCATACATACATGCATACATTTATATATGTATATCTACATACATATAATCTTTTCCTTTCTTTCTTTTCTCCTTTCCCCTGTCCCAGTTGATATTTTTTTTAATTGATTTTTTTTTTCTTTTTCTTGGTACTGGGAATCAAACCTTGCACTTGCCAGGCAGATACTTGTACCACTGAGCTATCTCCGCAGACCCCATGAAGTGATCTTAACAAAACAATAATTCCATATCAACATGTATTATCTTCCAAAAATTAGGGTACTTTATTTAGTTTGTGTTTTATAATATCTTACACTTCTGTTAATCAATTCTTCTATCACTATGACAGAATACCCTGAGATTATCACCAAATAAGCAAGATATATTTGGCTCACAGTTCCAGAGATTTCATTCCATACTTGCTTGGCCTTGTTTGGGGCCAGTTGCAAGGCAGAACATCATAACAAGGAACACATGTAGAACTGAGCTATTCACTTCATCAGCAAAAAGAGAAGAAGGAGGGCCGGGAGTTTGGCTCAGTGACTTAGGCGCCTGTCTGACAGGCACGAGGTTGTGAGTTCAATCCCTGGTGCCGAAAAAAAAAAAAAAAGAAGAAGGGTCTGGGATCCCAATATCCTCTTCAAGGGCAGTGACTCAACTTCTTTCACATCCGAAAGTTTCCATCACCTCCTAGTAACACAATTAACTGGGGAGCAACATACGAACTTTGTAGAGAGGGACACTTAAGATCCAATCTTAACAGCCTCCAAATGTTCGTGGACTTGTGGCTGTAGATCCTGCAGTCTGAAATACTTGGTCATTTTCATTTTCTTACCTGAAGAATAAGCACCATCACTGCATTTCTTCTTTGTGATGAGATAAGTCAGAACTGACGAGAGATTAAAGCAGCATGACCAGACTTCTTACATTGGCTTTCTAGGTGTATGTTAAAGGCAGGCTCGATAGGTGAGTCTTTGTCCTCTGTTCCCGGAAAGTCCTTTTTTCAAGAATTTTTACTGACCTAAAGAATCATTTAAGGCAGAACAAATGTTAAAACTAGCAGCTAGTAAACCACAGAGTTCAGCAGTGTCTAGATCCACTTATATATCAACTTAATTCTGCATTTTCTTTTACTGTATTATTTAATGAAACAATTTGAAGAAAAAAAATTACAGAGAATTTCTGTATGATCCCTCTTGTATTTACTTTTCATCCTCATTAAATTTTGCAGCTCATGTCAGATTTTAAATGAAACAAAACACTATAGACTATAATAGAATGCATTTTATCCTATCCCCCTGACTTAGCAGTAACTGCTAATTTTCACTACTATTCCTTGCCTGAACGGTATGGTATGACCATCTTTATTGTTTTAGAGGAACTTTCATAACTGTGTGCAATGTGTTGACAAACTATTAATCTGTATTTAGTAAACTGCCACTTAATATAGGTATACCTTTTAAGCAGGAGCATTTGGAAGTGGTAGAGTATGTTGATAAATACATAGAAAGTCTTACTAGCCAGTCCATTAATATTTTATGGGAAGAAAGCCTTTTTTGTTATTAACATTAACTGCTAAGTCTTGTGTATTGATGTACTTTGCCTCTCCTGGGAATATATGCACAATTAAATATAAACAAATTTTCTTCTTAATCCTAAAAATATTAATGTGACTGTAATTTGGTGATAATGTTCTTTTCCCTCCTTTGGAATATTATCATAAACTGTGAGGACTTTTTGCATTAATGGATTGAATTTGTTTAACTTACAATGATTTTGTCACAGCTTCCTAGTGGGAGCTTTCGGGGCTTGTCTGAGTCTTCCCAACATCACCTCAGCACCTGCATTACCATCCTGGTTTTCTGTCATGACCGTGTTCTGTGTATAGCTTGAACTCCGGCCTTTGCAGGTAGAATCACCTTCTTCAGGAAACTATGGCTCCTTTTCATGGAGAAGACTAAGAGACCAAATTGTAATTTGTAGAAATGTGTGTAACATTGTTTCTAATAAGTGCTATTATAGAAGGCCACTCAATGACAGATACTAGAAGAAGAAAACAGTACTTAAAGCCCCATATATTTTTCATTGAATGTAACTATTTGGTTTTCCCAAACCACTCTTCCCCAAACCACTCTTTTCTATGGATTAGCTTGCAATTGTTCTTTCGTTTTATCTGTTTACAAAAGTAAGTTCAAAATTATAATTTTAAAGTTATCACTAATATAGGTCAGTGACACAGTACCTGCCTGGCAAGTAGAAGGTCTTGAGTTTGATTCCTAGTTCCAAAAAAACAAACAAACAAACAAACAAACAAACAAAAAATTCACTAACAGTGAAACTGCTAGATGAGTAATAAAATATAACATTATATTTGTCTTCAGGTCTTTGAGCTCATACCTCAAGTGATATCTCTATTATGAGTTACTTATAATTTTTGTACTATTGCAGTTATTTAGTAGCACAAATATAGTTCATTTCTATAAATTAATTATATTTTGACAGTATTAATTTTTTAACAGTTCTTTTTGAAAGTAGATTTGCTATCAGGTAAGAGGTAAACTGTGTTATTACTAGATTTTACTTCATTTTTTAATTTTATTTTAAAAATAGTAAAATCCAACAAAATACAACAGAACAGAGTCAAAGCAAAGCAGTAGAACTGGTACAGAACTTCAAAGCAGGATACTAGGAAAACAATAGCTACTATAGTATATCTTGTTATCTTCACAATAGTTGTCCATTACATCAGACACAGTAAAATCAAATAAAACAAAACAGAGTAAAACCAATCAAAACAGAATATTGAATAAAGCAAAACAATTAATCAGAATAAAGCAAAACAGTGAGAACAATATTGGGTCTCAAAGACAAGACAGAAGGAAATCCCCCATATTTGCTACATTGCATACTGTCATCCTCCCAAGAGATGCTCAGACTGCTGCTTGCAGGCCTGCAAAATCAACCAAACAATACAAGCATTTAGTTGCTATCAACTTAGCGGGTCGTCCAAACCAGCAGGTTGCTTACAGGGGGGAGGGGGCGTGCTGACTTTTTTCTTCCTGGATTATTACTGGATTTTATGAGGTGGATGGAACTTTAAACAGTCAGAACAATAAAAACATGTAAGACAGTAAGCCAGAATCTGTTCACACAAAATTTCTCATTGAGGTCTACAATACAAGGTAGCTAAATAAGTGTAGTATTCTTTCCTTACCTGTATTCTTTACTACATTAAGAAGTAATTTCAGGTGATTAGTAAAATATCATCTGATTTGTTGATAGGAACTAGTGATGTCAAGTAGCACAAAAGCCAGGTAGGTTTCCTGACACTGACTGGCCTGCAGACTGAGGCAGAAAAAAAGTATAAGAATAAGTGAGGTTCCCAGTTATGGGAGCATTAAGCACACTGTCTTTGTGAGGCTAGAGGAGAATATGGGCAGTCTTGCCCTGAATGGATACAGCCTAAGGGGAAAAGCGTCAGGCCTCATTAATTCTCTTCTTTTTTTCTTGCCTTCCTCATAGTAAAGTTACAGAGTGAGTAGTTAGGGGGCCAGGAATTCTGTGGGCATTCAAAAAGAGATACGAGGAGATGTGGAAAAACATGCCTGAGGATTGGACTGTGTGTGTGTGTGTGTGTGTGTGTCTATGTGAGTTTTGTATGTCTGGGTTATTTTTGTTCTGATAGTGAATAAATAGAAATTCTTACTGATTTTAGTATGCAGTGTTATGTATTTATATATCAAGCCATAAATTTAAATTAAAACTTTAAATTTCTTAGAAATTTTACCAATAGGTTTTAGAATAGCAGTATAAATAAATCTTAATAAAGCATATCATAAAGTAATGACTATGCTGTTATAGTTAAGGCTGTTTGGGACACTTATTTTTTGCTTTCAGTAGAATAGTAGAATTCCAGCGCTAAAATGTATGGGACAATCATAAACATATGTATTGCATAATAATTCTCTTTACCTGTCTATCTCCTTTAAGTAATTTCAGATGGTCACTAAAAATATCTTTGGTATTTAGCTATTTTCTTCAAATTTGTTTGTAGTCTGGATAATTGTCTAGTATTACCTAGTTTACTGAAGGACAAAGATTTAGAGGATAGGCCCTAATCTATATTCAGAGGTACATTGCAGAAAGATAACTCATCTCAGTAGAATTTTCTACCGGTGGTAAAAGATATAAGGTATACATTTTTGAGGTATTTATTGAAAACCCATATACAGTAAGTCCCCAAATTATGAATATTCACATTTTAAACTTTCACAAGTGTACCATGTAAGACTCATTTTGTCTGATTACAAATAAATCTAACTTAGAAACATTTTTCCATAATAGAACTCGTTTATAAGTCAGGGACTTTTATTGTGTTCATTGATGACAATTTCTTTAATCATAAGCAATTTGAGTTATACTTTGTTGTACTTTCCTGGTAGTTTTCAGGTAAATGCAGGTATTTATTAACTTACATTGTTTTAGTTTATAGCTTCCAGGGCAAATTTCTAAAAGTAAGAAATACAACAAAATTGATGTGTTTAAATATAATACTGTATTAAGATTTTTTGTCATAGGAAATGTCTTCGTACTTAATTGATTTCTTTGAAGAAACTTCTTAAAGAATGTATTTGATTTGTTTCTTTTACCAATCAAATTTTGCATTTTTATTTAGGTATTTTGTTTGTCACTTTGTGAATTACTTGTCCAGACAGTCTCATTGTGACATTGTGAGACTCTAAACAGCCTTTACCTTTTAAAATATTTTTGTACAAATTATGTGGCTTTCTTTATAAAGGTTTGACAGCTTGCTTTTAAAATGTAATCAAAATTAGCATAAGCATATTAAAAGTATTAAAATGATAACTTACAAATGAACCATTGTAGACATAAACTGTAACAGTCATCCCACTTGCTATTTTAAAAATCTAACTTCTGTGATTTCTTGATCAGATTTTAAATTTTTTTAGTTGAGTATTTTGCATCATTTTTTCCTGGGTTTTTCCTCCCTCTTAAGAACTTGGTTTTCTTTTACTAAAATAAAAAACTGTGAATTGCATGTGTTCTGATCACTTATGTGTTGGATATGACTGTATTTATACTTTTAAAATTGTTCCTCGAAGCCTATTCTTGTTCTTGTGAATCTCATCTGATGTGCACATTTCCTATGCCAAAGATGGAAGCATTTTCTTGAAGGTTACCTTCTATACCCAATCCATTCAAGGAGAAAATAGCGCACTCGGACTGTTCGACCTATGTATATGTCAAGGTTGTTACCTGGTAGAGGTGAAATGGCTCAGTTGTTATTCCTGTCTTGAGATTGACAGCTGTGTCTGACAGCTGTGTTTGCCTTAAAGGAATCAGAAATTCAAGTTCTTCAGAATTAACCAGTGCACAGTTCTGAATGCATTGCCTGAAAACCTTGTACAAGCAGAAGTGACTATTGCTCAGTTCATATTATGAGTATCCTCAGTGATTCACATTTCCCTGAAGTCTGGACAGCTTGCAATGCCTTATAAACATATCCTCAAAAATTGAGGTGTTATAGTCTTCCTCACCCCAGAAGTACTCATTAAAATGATTCAGAAGCATTCTCACCTCTGAGTTTGGTGTCAGGAGATTCAGCACTGAGACTTCTTGTCATTCACATTGTCACTCCAAAGCAGGAGAATTGCTGGAATACCAGGCCACAGCAGTTATAGGAAAGAGTCTGTGCAATCAAAAATGCTTTGAATTTTAATTAGGCACAGTAGATAATAGTAAAAATAGTCACACATACAAAAATAAATTTCATATGCTTAAAAAATGTTATTTTTCAATTCCTCTTGAAGTTTGCTGACTTTGAGTTTGATAGGTGTTTTATCTAAGTATTCCTCGAAACATCTCTTATAAAATTCTCCCTCATGTCGGGTGTGGTGGCAGACGCCTGTAATCCCAGCACTTGGGAAGCTGAGGCCTGGGGATCCTTGCTAGTTTGAGACCAGGCTGGGCTACAAAGTGAGCTCAAGACCAGCCCAAACTGTAGTGAGACCCTGTCTTTAAAAATATATATATATCTATATATATATCTATATCTATATATATATTCATTTATTCTTCCTTACATGTTTATCTAAGGTTTAATCAAGATAAGTTTAGCATGGACTTATTTTATTCATCGTCTGTGTGGTCTGAAATACATTTAATGATGTGCTGAGTTGTTGATCTCTAATTCCCTGCCGTTACTTCCAACTTACCACATAGTCTCTGAAGCTGCCTCTTCATTTTGACTTCTAGTTAATTAATTAACTTGGTTATATTTGGCCATAGAATCAATTTGGCTTCTTTTCCTCTCTTACCTTACCCCAGGGTACCAGGTTACTTTCTCAGTTTCCAGTTCGTTCATTTATTCAGTATTAAAAGTAGCTGCAAGGTTTCTGCCTTACTGAAACCCTTGTTAATTCTTCATGTTTTTCAAATTTACCTTTAAAAAATTATTTCACATCAGAAAAATAACAAAAACTTCCTAATTGGTCATTTTATTCTACTTTATCTTGCATATGTTCACCAAATTAATCTTCTGCAAGTATTTCTTGTAAACCTTCATTACTTTTTATTTCTTTAATAATGAAAATGTGCTTTAGTAAGTACTCACAGATCCCTCAGACTATGATTAAGTAGTAATATTGCTACTTTTGACAGAAGCAGCTGGTAAGTAAAAGCCAGGACTCAAACTCTAGCTTTCTAAAAGCCTAGAATTTTCTATACTACCAGGAAACCTCACCTCAGACCTTTTGAGGTCTGGCCCTAGTCTATCTTGCTATATTGATTTTTCACTCTTACTATATATACAGTCCTTTATAGACACATTTATACTTATAAATTCTTAATTGGTAGTTTCCTGCTTCACTATCTTGTTTTTGTGTATGTTTTTTTTTGGTGGGGGGGCACTGGGGATCGAACTCACAACCTCGTACCTGTCAGGGCAGGTGCTTAAGCCGCTGAGCCAAGCTCCCAGCCCTAGTTTTTTGAGGCAGGGTCACACTGTGTAGCTCAGGCCGGCCTTGTGCTCGTGTTATAGCCCAAGCCAGCCTCGAACTCACAATGCTCCTCCTACCTCAGTGTGTATGTTTTAAAGTAGCAATATTTAATACTTTTCAGCAGTCAAAAGGGTTCTGATTTTTACATTAAAGAAACCTGGTATAATTTTATATATAATTATTTATGTGTCACTATATAATTATGTAGAATAATGAGTTAATTAAAATGGATTAAAAAGGTAAATTTTTTCTCTTTTGTTTTCAGAGTTAAAAGTTCACCACTTAAACAATCACCAGGTTATCAGACGGAACTAGTTATTCAGTTGGTATGGGTGAGTGGGGAACCACCACAACAAATAACTAGCCTGGCAGTCAATTCTTCCTATGGACTGTAAGTATATGATATGTGTTTTTTTTTTTTTTCTTAGTCTCTTTTCTCATAGTATTCCATGCATCATTTTTCTTTTTTAAAAATAAAACCTTGTATTTCAAACCAAATTCAGCATTTGGAGCATAATTTTGTCCTGAATAATTTACTCTGGGTATGTATACTGATTCCTAATATAAAGTAAATGTCTGAAGCACCAAGAAATTATTTGATACAAAGTTTTAATATCCTCCCGTATGTATACTCCCAGAAATAATTTTCTTACTTAGTATCATGGAAGTATAGCAACATGAACCCAGAAGACATTTATAAATGAATTCTGTGAATACTAAATCATAGCTATGTCATTTTTTCTATTTCCAAAATTGTACAATTTATAAAGACATAGTAATTTAATGAAATACTCATCTGTAATATAGACATTTGTTTTATTATCAGTTTGTGCCTTTAGATATATAATGTTAATTATACATACATTTTATTGTAATACAATAGACTTTTAAGGCATTTGTCATTTTTTTTATTTCAGAACTCAACATTGCAGTGTAAGAATTTAATTACTAATTGGTTTATTATTATGCATAGGTCACTGTCTTTTTTCTGGGTGGTAGCCCTAGGGACTTACCCATCGTTTTTTGTTGCTAGTAGCAACCACTACCTCCCTCTTGGAATTGTACATCAAACTAAAGCTGTCTGCAGTCTAAGATAATGTTTCTGGTATCTTTTACTTGATACCTTACAGTGTAAGGGCATGAACCTTCTTCTTTTAAGTATTTGATTGCCCCCAACCACAAAAGAAACAAAGAGGGGATAAGCAAGAGAACCAGTAGGAAGTTTCAAAGGAAGTTGTACATCAGTTGATGACAGGCCTTATTGAGCTTGCAGTTTTGTTTGGTGCTTTTGTGTATTTTTAAAAGTTGAATTAGTTGCCAAGACTACCTAATGTATAAATTCATTTTTTGTTTCGTTTTTGCTTTGATTTTTTTTTTTTTTTTAATTTTTTGAGACAGGATCTTGCTGTCATTCAGGCTGACCTTGAACTCACTCTGTAGCCCAGGTTAACCTCAAATTTGTGATGATCTCCTGCCTCAGCCTCCCAAGTACTCTCATTGCAGACATGTGCCACCACACCTGACTAAATCTATATTTTAAACTTTGACTGAAAGTCTAATTATATAACAGTGTAGATACTCCTGTGTGGCAAGACAGCTGGACCCAAGATAAAGTGTTTACTCTTTAGATGCACACATACTTTTATTTTTTCGATAGTCGTATACTTCTCAAGTCACTACAGTTCTTATCTGGTCTCTCTTAGTGCTTACATACATGTAGCATCTATGTACATGTCAGCTTTCAACTTTTGCCTTAGAAGACCTTAAAAGAATAATAGTCCTTTATTCATAGTTGATTAATCTGTAACTCCTGACGTAAAATTTAAAAGATATTTTGAACACCCAAGAAAGAATCTTCTAAGACTGTATGGTTTCTGCTTTTATTCTTGACCCTAGGGATTTCCAAAACTTTCTTTAGTGTATCATGCTCTGTTTTTTTATTAGAAAAAAATGTCTTCCCCTGAAGGGCTCAAAATGCCCTCAAGAAAGAAAAAATAGATGTTATATTTTCTAGTATGGGAGACTTATATTCCTGATCAAGTTTTAATTCCTGTGTGAAATTTTTTAATAAACTGTATCAGTAATAAATAGTTCCAAGAGGAGGTAGATGTAACTTCTATTTCCATGGCCATGATTGTCTTTTGTTAAAAAGGGGAATTTTTTGAAAGACCAGTTGTGCTTCCTTATTCAACCTTATAGACATTATATTTTCTTGTAATTATTTATTTATGTTAGAATGTCTTGTCTTTTCCAGGGTGGTTTTTGGCAATTGTAATGGCATTGCTATGGTTGACTACTTCCAGAAAGCAGTGCTGCTCAACTTGGGCACCATTGAATTATATGGCTCTAATGACCCTTATCGAAGAGAACCCCGGTCTCCTCGTAAATCTCGACAACCTTCCGGAGGTAAAAAGAAAAAAGAAAAAAATCTCCTGAGCTTTAAAATTTCTATGAATGCTGACTTTAATTCTTTTGTAAATATAAGTCCTTTAGTAAAGAGTTTGTCTGATGTAGACAGTATATGTCACAGTCAAAAACAAGCAAAAGCATTAGTCTTATTTTTGTTTTGTATTGTTTTCATTTTAATATACTAGGATTTTATTAATGTTGAGAAAGAGCCACAGTGTCCAACTTCTTCAGCTGCATTATAATGATAAGAATATTTGCCTCCTTATTATAGAACAAAGGTTTAACTTCAAAGTTTTTACCCTTTTTTATTTGGTCTCTAATAAACCAGTAATTTATTGTGCCAACTGTTTAATTCAGAGGAATCATTTGTATGCAGAAAAAAATACAAATGCAGGGCTAGGGATATTGCTCAGTGGCACAGCGCCTGCCTGGCAAGCGTGCGGTCACAAGTTCAATGCCCAGTGCCAAAAAGAAAAAAAGAAAAAAAAAATGGAAATGCAAAAAGTGATTTAAATTCAGTAAAAACTTAAGATTTTCAGTCTTAATCTGTGCAGGTCTGGATTAATTTTGAATTTTCTGTATAGAACATTCTTTTACATTTGCTAGGTAATTAGCCTTAATTTTAAATATTTGAACATTAATGCTCATAAATCCCATGGGTAGTTTGCTATCTATTTAATACCTTTTGCCTTTTTTACTTCATGACACACACACTAGTAAATAGCATTCAATGCATGGGATGCAGAATAGTGTAATGAGACTTTGAGCAGACACTGGCCTGTGGACTTTGGTTTCTCAAGGGTCTGCTCAGCTGGCTCAGGACTTGAGAGGAGTTCTATGTGCTGCCTGTCTGCCTCATTTGCAAGCCACTAGAGTGCATTGAAATACCATTTGAGAAACTGTTTCTGTACTTGGTAACTCAGTTCTTCTAGGTTGTGGCTCAGGAATAGAACTGCCTGGGGATTTTTTCAGTTGTCCTCAGTCTTAGTTTTACTAGTACTAGTATTATGAGGCTTGTAATACTAGTACTAGTAATACTAATACTTAGTATTAGCTACTAATAGTTAACTGAATATTAGTAGTAGTTAATACTACTAATTTTACAACATATGAGAAAAGCCAAAAGACCTAAAACAAAAACTGAGCAATACAGACTTTTCTATCGTTTTGACTTAATGGTTGAGTTTTTCTTTTTGAAGGTTTTTTTGCATTCTGTTTGTGAGTCTGATCATTTTGTCATGTATCTTCAGTAGAGATTGCTGTTTCAACCATACCATTCTAGTTTTTTTTCTCCTTTTTTTCCTTTCCTTTTCATTGCTTCACTGAGGTATGCTGATTGTGACTTCTTGCATGTGCGGCCTTTCTAGCTTGTATTCTGAGTCTGTGAAAAAACTTCGTTCTTCTTTTTTAAGTAAGTCATTTATGTCTTGGCATATTTGTTTTTTGTCTGTAAGATCATTGTTTATTTATCTTTGTTTCATCATTGTTTATTTATCTTTGTTTTATTTATTTTTAAAAGCTTATTGGCTGGGCATGGTGGCGCATACCTTTAATCCCAGCACTCAGGAGGCTGAGGTAGGAGGAGCATTGTGAGCACAAGGCCAACCTGAGCTACATAGTGTGACCCTGTCTCAAAAAACAAGGGCTGGGAGTTTGTCTCAGTGGCTTAAGTGCCTGCCTGGCAGGCACAATGTTGTGAATTAGATCCCCGGTGCCATAAATAAATAAATAAATAAAAGCTTTTTAAAATACTTTGCATTCATTTCATAACATGTATATAAAAACAGCTATCTGAATGCTGTGTTCCAATCCAATTTCTAGTACTTAGTGTTAGAAAGTTGTGAAGGAGGTTTTTTGAAGGATAAAAACTTCCAACAATTCTTTAGAAACTATGGTAAAAAATTTATTAGTCCTATTGCTTTTTTCTTTTAAAATAGTTTACATAAATTGCTAGTAAATAAATACCTAAATTTAGCCAAGCATAAAGACTAATTTTATCATGCAATTTTCAGTTTTTTTCTTAAATTTCACTTTCCTCTATTTTATTCTGTAATAAATTTCATAGTGTTACTTATGTTATTTTTTGATTCCTTTTATATTGAAAAATTAGGTGTGGGACATAGAACTATTTAAGTTTTCTTACTAGTTTAGGATAGTTACTCACTAATCTTTCCTCATCTATTATTAGATTAAGATTTCTCAAATAAAAATAATAATAATTATTTAAAATATGGTTTGAAATAGCATCTTAATATGTATACCTCTAATTCAAAAGATAATTATTTTTCAAATAAAATTAACTATAGAATACTACAATTCTTTTTTTTTTTTTTTTGCGGCACCGGGGATTGAACTCACAACCTCGCGCCTGCCAGGGCAGGTGCTTAAGGCACTGAGCCAAACTCCCAGCCCTAATACTACAATTCTTATATTGCATTGATATAAAATTATATTCTTACTGAAATATATTTTGAAATTTTTCTTGACATCAAATTATTCTTCAATCATTTTTAAGGGGGTCTGTTTGAATGGAGAACTTTTTTGCTAATAGATGTTAATGTATTTTCATCCACAATCTAGTGTCACTCCCAAATTTATAAAACGTTACTGTTGAAGTTTGACTGTGTTAAAGAATGTATTACAGTACAGTTGAACTATTGACTGAAATACAGCATGTGTTTTCATAGTATAAATTACATGTCTCACAGGGACAGAATGTGATGAAGTATTTCAATTGCTCCTACATATTTTTGCTAAAATTCTGACCCTGCTGAAGATGCAATATGGGATTGCACATGTCTTGTTTTGCTGGTCACTTGATCATTCAGAAAGTGGGGATACAAGAAGGGAAATTTGTCTTCTGAATATAATTTTAAAGCCCAAATAAGAACGATTTAGGAGGTGGAGGTAATAGACACATGAAGAAAAGTGCTTGCTTACTCTTGGAACTCAGTAATGTAAGAAGGAAATTATTGGCAAAACTCTCTCTAAACTTTAGGAAGGATTTTTTTTTTTTTAATCTATGGCTATAAGGTCTAAGAAAATGAAAGATTTTGGTTTTGGTTTTGATTTTTACTACAATTGCAATTATTTTGGAGTGTTCAATAAGACAGAAAAAGAGAAATAGCCATGGAGCCCACTAGTATTGGTTAAAAATTTCTGAGTGTGTGTGTGTGTGTGTGTGTGTGTGTGTGTGTGTATCGTAAGAAAAAGAAACACTACCATAGTTCCCCTTATCCAGAGGAAATACATTTCAAGATAACTAAAACATATATGTACTATGTTTTTTTTTTCTGTATATGTTTACCTGTAATAAAGTTCAATGTACAAGCTTAGCACAGTTAGAGATTATTGACAACAATGGTAAAGTGAACAATTATAACTATATTCTGTAATAATAGCTAAGTATCTGTGGCCTTTCAAAAAATTTTATAGCACTGTACTTGTCCTTGTTATGACAGGGAGATAATACTTAAAGGCATTTTGTTGACTTCTCTTTGACAAATCTGAATTACCAGTACCTTTAGTCTTGGGAGTTACTTTATCACAAACACCGAGATGGCACTGTGGTACCAAGACAATAGATCTAATAAGCAAAACAGCTACTATGTGACTAATGGGCAGGTAGCATATACAGTGTGCAGCAAATGGCTCACTTTTGTGCAAGACTGTGCAAGGTTTCATCATGCTACTCAAGAGTGGCACATAATTTAAAATTTATGAATTAGCTTTAGACTTCTCCATGTAGTATGTTGAGACTGAGGTTGACCATGAGTAACTGAAACCTTAAAAGTGAAAACTTGGGCCAAAGGGGTCATGCAGTGTGTGTGTCTGTGAAATAAAGGATGCAATAAGAATGTACAAAATAGTACATTGATCAAAAACTGTTGTGTTAAATTATAAGGCTGGCACCTGCTTGGCAAACACAAGGTCACGAGTTCGATCCCCAATACCAAAAAAACCCCTGAAGATTACCTGTCTTTAGGGCCAGGATTTAGCTCAGTGGTGTAAGCGCCTGCCTGGCAAGTGTAAGGTTGCGAGTACCGTCCCTGGTACCACAAAAAAAAAAAAAAAAGTATTTATGAGGCTGGTTTCCAAAATAATGGAATATAAAACAGTGAATCCTTGATTGTTCTGAAAATATGGTGCAGAAAATAGTCGGACCCATTTTAGAGATGAATTTAAATAATAATTTAAAAACAATGAAGACAGAACTTCTTCAGCCTTCCATTAAAAAGAATGCTGTTTCTCTCTGGAAAGTGTGAAAACTAATTTAAGAGAAATTAAAGCCCAGGCTACTTTATGTAAACAAAGCAGACCAAATATTATAAATGGTTACCAGGGAAATTAATGAATTTTAAAAGTACCTCAAATTGGTGCAGGTCAAATATATTACAAATCAGTTCATTTTAGGTACAGATTAGTCACAATTCTAGAATGAGTGGCTATAGAACTGTTGGCTTGTGTGCATATAAAAGTGGAGATACCAGGTTAGCAAAAGTTTACTAAAAAATTGTAGCAAAATTCATTTCACTTTTTAAATTTAGTAATGTATTATAAGTTTATGGCAACCTGTTGACATATTTTGTGAAGTTGATTAGGTATTTGATAAAGAATTCCATGATAATTTTTGAACCACACCCATAGAAGTAACCTGAATACCTAGTTCAGTTTGACAGTTTAAAGATTAAAGATTAACCATGAGTTAGCAAGATACTGTCTGCTGGCCAAGTCTTGCCCACTTCTTAAGTTTGTAAATACAGTTTTATTGGAGCAGTGCCATGCTGATTTGCTTGTATGTTGTTTCTGGCTGTTTGTGCTACAATATTAATACTGAATATTCAATTTTAGATTGAATAAATTATTTTCTGTCTCAGTTAGTTTAAGGCTAGGTACTTGCTGGCCCCTGAGTTAAACCATGGTGTCTGATGGCTCCTTTTCTGGTGTAACAGTAACTTCGATGTAATATGCCTTGGTTAATAGGTTCATTATGTTGAATAACACATGATCATAATTGTTGAACTTTTAAGTAGTGAATTAAACTTTCTGTCTAAATATTTGAAAAAGAAGATGTGCTTATCAAAATGGTCCTCATTTAAGGAGTCAGGGTAAACTCCAAAAGTTACTTATAAAAGTGACAGTAGTATCTACCTCGTTTTAAGTGTGCAGTGCTAGAGAAGATACTTTTCTGAGCCTCTGTGTCCTCATTTGTAAAGTGCAGGCGATTACTCCTTCATAAAGTTAGTGTAATCATTAAGTGATGACATATGTAGCATATCTGATCTTGTGACTGAAACATCCTTGGCAGTAAGTGGTTGCTTTATTACTATTGACTACAGTGTAATATGGCTCAATAATGTAACAAAATTGCTGAATACCCTAATGTGAGAAGTGCAGAATATTTAAAATTATATTTCTGTTTATAATTCCTCATTTTTTAAACAGATTGTTTTGTTTTGGTTTTTGTTATTCGTGACAGGGTCTTGCTATGTAGTTCAGGTTATGCTTGAATTCACTGTGTAGCCCAGACTGGCCTTAAACTCTTGGCAATACTCCTGCCTCAGTCTCTTGAGTTCTGGGATTATAGGTGGGTTTCACCACACCCAAGTAAAGCAGGTTGTTTCTTCAAATAGATTTTTATATAATATGACAAGTACTTTCCACTAGTAAAATACCTAGCAGTTTCCATGAAATGAACCATCTCCTGAAATAATTATTTCCTAAGGTTTTTATCACTGTGTTTTTTTTTATTTTAAAGAGAAAAAAAATAAAAACAGACTTTCAGAACAAATAGGAGAGTAACAATAATTAGTACAATGCATATGGTTATCTTCATAGTAGTTACTCAGAGTACAAGATAGAGACATGAAATATGGCACAAACTATAAATTAACAAACCACTCAGTCTTCAGCTCCTGTAAAATGAGGATAATATGTTCTTCAATTGCTGTTGTGAGGATTAAACAAATTAAGAATTTAGAAAAGTACCTGGCACCTAATAAGCATTTGGTATATGTTGGATGTGACCAAGCTGCCTAGTAGAGTTGGGTTACATTAGAGCAAAGCTTAGGTAACTACACTGTTAGGGATATTGTTGAAAAGATTCTGGCAATAACAGAGTGAATGACACTACATGTTATGAAAATATTTCACCTGTAGTCCCTCATTCAACAAATGTTTACTGAGCACCCACCATGTGGGATGTGTTATAGGAAATAAAACAGACAAAATACAAAACTTTCGGAACTCACATCCTACTGGGAAACAGGCAACTAAAATGATGACTTTATAGTAAGTTGTATAATAATGCCGGGGGAAAATTAAGGCAGGGAGATTTGAAATGTCATTGATAAGGATGTTAGAGTATTCAGGTGATGTTAGAGTAAAGATTTAAAGGAAGTAAGAGAGCTCTTATCTGTGAGGACACCCAGAGAAAGCAAGAGAACCAGAAAATATACTAAGTAGAAGTTACTTTGAAGTAGTATATCTGTTGAATTCAGAGAACAATGAGGATATAGTGCGGCTAGAGAGAGTGAGTATGTTGGGAAAGCAGAAATGGAGAAGGAAAGGAAATAAAATTAGAGGTCAGAAGATACCATGTTCCATGGGGTTATTCTTATGAACCTACCATGTAGGATCAGACTTTAATTCTTAGCTTGAAAGGGACAGAAGATATTGAAGGGGTTTTAACTCACTTAATGCATATTATAATACATTCATATTTAAATTAAATCACCTCAATCTGCATTCTTTAGTACAACTTCCCAAATGTTTTGTCTTAGGCTATTTTAAGAATAATAATTATGTAATTATACCATATGGTACATTTTTTGTTTTATAGGGTTTATAGTACATTTAGTATATTGGTGACAAAAATTCCCAAGGGTTACAATTTCAAAATCTATTGTTTTTTGGTATTCAGTACTTGGAACATTGTAATACTAGCGTATATTATCACAATTAGTTAGAAATCTGCAACCTTAGTGTTCTATCAAGAAAGAATTCTTTTGTGTAAAAAAATATTTGGTCAAAGACTAAACCATTCATCTTAGTGCTATAGAAACTAGGGCTTTTAAGTTTTTTATTAGTATATGTTTGCAGTACATAATGATTTACATTTATTGCAAGGAATTGGTACATGTGAAAAACACAATTTTTTTGCTTTTCAATTTTTTTCTGCCTAGAACCACTGATTTGGTGAAGATTTTAAAAAACTGAGTCCCATTTAAGAACTTTCCAGAAATGGAAACAAATAATATATAGTTCAAACCAGAAACTAGCACTTGTTGTAAATTTAATTTAGTGCTTATTGTTCTCTGGAAATGTTGCTGTAAAAGTTTTCATAGTGACATTAGAGATTGGGACATCGTGTCTTTAATCAAAGTTTTGAGAAAGCAAATACTGACCATCCATACAAGTGCATCAGTGTGATTCGCAACTTGTGAGGCTTAGACATGCAACCCCTTGTCTGCTTTAAATAATTTGCAAGGAATTTGTTCATTTCAATAAACAGACAAATGAATATTTGTATTTTTTTACCAGAATGTTTAGTTCTTGTCCATGGAATTAAATACCATCCTGTGATTTTTGCTAAGAATTTAGGCAATGATATAAAATTGATCAGCTTTACTTGTGTAATTCATGTATATGTGAAAAGAAAAGATTTTGTTAGAGGTCTTTTAAAACTGTGATGCTATGCATTTAAAGATGAGTAATGTTGAATATTTTAAATACTGTAAAATTGGAGGTATCAAATAATTTCTTAATTATCATTCAGAAATATTTAAGGAAAATGTTTGAAGTTTGAGTTGAAGGTCCTTATTATACAAAAACTACCAAACCTGTTCTCCCTTGAGAAATTGAAAAATGTGATACATCTCACGTTTCTGACTTTCAGTAAAGTCTTGCATTATGTCTAATGTCTGTTTCCAACCTGTGCTTATATATTTAACCGATGACTGACACAATGATGTGAGATATCTTAATATCAGAATGCTCCTATGTCACACCTAATGAGCATAGTATCAATTTCAGTAGTTTATTATTCTACTGACTTTTTTTTAAATGGATAGTAATGAAATGTAAACAGAAAGTAATGAAATGTAAATAGAAAGCAATTTGTACTTTTGTAAATTCGTGATGTGACTTGTTTATTGTTTTTGTTTTTTAGCAGGTCTATGTGATATTAGTGAAGGGAGTGTAGTCCCAGAGGATCGCTGCAAATCTCCAACTTCTGGTAATTGTTTTTTATTTCATTACTAATTATGAGCTTATATAAACCACAATGGCGTATCAGTTTTTTTACAGATAAACAATTGAAATATACCAACAAAAACTGTTGTCACATATTTTTTCTTAAAATCATAACTGTATTCTTTGCATTCTGATTAAGTGAAAAGAAATGTAGCTTGTGCTAGATAAAAGAACATAGCTTTCTACCTGATCAAAGTCATGTAATTGTTTACTTTGTAATATTTACATTTTTAGAGAAAGTATGTTTTACTTCTTCCTAAGTAGATCAAATGTTTTAACTACATACTTATAGTCTTTTTTTTTTTTCTTCCTTCTAGGCACTCCTGGCATTGTCCAGTAGAATAGAGTAGAATCAAAGAAACATTGATGTTGTAATCTGGTTTTCTGTAGTCAGTGAACAATACCTATTTAAATATTACGAGAGATTTTTTTCCCTTATGGTAATGGATAGAACCCAGGACCTGTGGCATACTGGGAAAGCACTCTACCACTGAATTGTATTCCCAAGTCTACTTATTAATATTATAAAAGATTTTTTGTACTTGTGATCTAGTATTAACTATAGACAATTAGAATAAATGTAGATTAAAATTTTGCTCTTAATCTTTGGTTGATATCTTTGTAGCTTTACTAAGCAGTTCTTTCTTATCTACATGAGTCTGTATGTGACCCATGTATATATTAATATTACAGAGGAACATATTTTGACCAATTTTGAGAACCTTAATGTTACCAAGATTTTGAATTCATTTTCTTTCAGTGGATTGAAGTTTTGCTAATGTTTAACAAAGTTAACTTTTTAGTTTTGACTACTGTATTTCTTAAATTGTTCTGGCTAAGACATTTTCATCAGCTTTCTACTAGAAAGATTATTCTTAAGTTTCTAGATAGAGTTTTACCCTTCCATAGCTAGTTTTTCTCTACTGGAAATAATCATAGGAGTGGAAAGTACTGTGAAGGGATTTTACTTTGCATCCTCATGTTTCAGTTTACCATTTTATTAGATCTCAGACTATAAAAGTTTTTGTAGTATTTTCTTTTTACAGTTCCACTTTCCCAGTATTGCACAAGCTGTTTTTTAAAAGTTAGAATTATCCACGTTTTCTTATTCTTTAGACTTCACACATAAATTTACTCACTAAATGAATAAAACATAAAGACATAGGAATCACATCAGACCTCTGGTAGTAAGTCTTAACTTTGGTAGAATAAAGTTCAATTAAATGATATGAAATGAGTAGTATTCTATCTTATAGGACTAGAATTATTTCTAAATTTGGAAATAATATCTTTTCATTATTAATTGTTGTCCTCCAATTACATGCAGTACAGTTCCAATCTCACTTCCCAGAGTCCACCTAAATGCAGTTGTCAGTCAGTATGTTAGGGATAAAAGTCAGATTGGGTACTTTGGACATGTAATATTATATGCCCATCAAAATTGTTTTAGTAAGAGTCAGCCCAAATAAATACTCATTTTTATCCCACACCAGACTTTCCAAAAGCAGATACAGTTAGCAATTCACAGTAACTAAAGAAGGGATAATTACAAATACACTTCCAAAAGGTGGGCACATCTAGCAATTTAGGCTGACAAAAGAAGTGGTAAATGTAAATAAGTATACAAGTATATTTAAATACCAGAGTACATATAGGTAAAAAGTTCTCCAAATTCACTTCTCTTCAAACCAGAAGAACTCAAACATGGCTCAACATTTTAAAATATACTTTGCTTTTGGTCATGTGAAAATACTTAAGTATGATTTTAAAGTGTAGAAATTCATGTGACACTAATTGTTTGTATCTCAGTAAGTTTAACATGCAGAGTAAAAGTTGTGATCGCAAAAAAAAATCATTGATAAATTATGACTTCTTATCCTTCCAAATAGGACTCTTATTCAGTCTTCAGTTATGAAAAATTTAGGAGCTCTCTGAATTATTATGTTCATTTCTACATATTAGGAAGGACTACTTTTTGTCTTAAAGTCAAACTTTGTAGATAATCATTTATATCTAAGATGTTTCAGATGCAGAGTAAAAGTTGTGATCGCAAAAAAAATCATTGATAAATTATGACTTCTTATCCTTCCAAATAGGACTCTTATTCAGTCTTCAGTTATGAAAAATTTAGGAGCTCTCTGAATTATTATGTTCATTTCTACTTATCAGGAAGGACTACTTTTTGTCTTAAAGTCAAACTTTGTAGATAATCATTTGTATCTAAGATGTTTCAGATGTCAGTTATGCATTGATACTAAAAGCATTACAATAGAAACTCGAATGAAATTCAAAAAGCCCTTTTAACACCATCCTGTTACAGCCTGTGTTTGTCTTTTTCTAGTTGCTTGTTTAAAAATAGATAATAGTAATTTTTGCTCTCATGGGCTACTTGGCTTACCTTACTTGCACATATATAACTTTTTTATTTGCCTTCATTCTATTAGCATCCTAATTGTGAAATAAAGGGATAATTTATTATCACTCATTCCTTTCACCAACACATGCAAATACAAATTCTTCTAATTTGAGATGGTTAGAATAGAATAGATGAAATCATTTTAAGTTACTTAAAACATTAAGTATAACAAAGGGATCATGTTATTAAAACTTGAAAATTAGTAATTAAGTTGCTGACTTCAAATATTTTCCAGAAATGGATTAAATAGCTAAGTGATACAATATACATTTTAAAATCAATATAGTTGATATTTATCAACTATATGGGGAAGGAAGAAATGCATAAAAGTGGGTTCAAAGTCAAAATCACTTCTTCATAAACACTAAGAGGAGGACCAATATTATATACACTTACGAAGTAGTCATATGCCTTTTGTTAAAATCAGTGTGCTTAGTGAAAATTAGTTCATACAATAGTTAAACATTGTTAAAAGTTTTAAACTCCCATAATCAAGTTTGTGATTTCATGTTTAGCTAATCAGTATCAAAGCTGTCTTCAAAAAATATGAAAAATATAAATAGTAAATATAGTTTTCCTTATCTATTTTTTAATAAATCAGTGGTCTCTGTGAAAAAGAAATTAATTCTACCCACCAAACTTATGCACCATGAACAAATGAAACAATGGTCACTGGTCTTTATTTTAAAGAACTCAGATTGTTTCAAATTGTTTCACTGAGTACATTAATAATGACAGAAAAGTTATGGAAAAAATATATATGATATTAAAGTGATAAAAGTAATTTGTTTGGTTGTTTTCAATTGTAAGGCTACAATACTATGATGTAAATTGTGCCTTGGCAATTTGCTGTGTGTTCTAGGAAAAGCAGTAAGCATAGATATCACTTGTGATCATTTAATTATAGTGATTTGTTACATTTATTCAAGTAGAATATACTAAAAACCACTCTGGAAGCTTTTCATAAGCTCTTGTTACAGAAGTTATGACAATCATTAGTAAACATTTTCAGTTAACAGAAATCTCAATATGCTTGTTTTATTTACAACCTTTATTACTTGTTCTTCGAAAACATCATTTTTATAATGTTATTATCATACAGGTTATCCTGCTAATACTAATGAAGATATGTCAAAACTAGTATTAATACCTTCTTGTACATTTGTATGTATGTCTGGTATCAGATGACAGTATCATCTTAAAATAAATGCAGCATACCATGACCATTATATTATTTAAATTTGAATTATATGTAAATGTTGCACAACATTTACAATAACATATGTAAATATTAAGCAACTATACATTTTTCTGTTTCTGAAAATGTTACTGAGCTTAAAATATTACTTATTTCAGTTTTCTTTTTTTGGTACTGTGTGAATGACCTGTCACCCTAGCCCTTTTTATCTTTGAGACAGGATCTTGCCAAATTGCCCAGGCTGGGCTTGACTTTGTAATCTTCCTGCCTTATCCTTGGGCTCTGCCTTGAGGGGTTGGGATTATAGGCATGCAACACTGTGCCCCAGCATGTAGTATTTTTTGATAAGGGATATATAAGGACCTATTAATACTAGTTGGCAAATATAGCATAATTTTTAGAGTGTAATCTTTTAAAACCACTATAAAAGTAATTAGGCCAGTCATAGTGGCACAAGCCTGTATTCCCAGCACTCACTCAAGAGACCGAGGCAGGAGGATCACTGTACGTTTGAGACCAGCCTCTACTATGTAGTGAGACCTTGCCTCAAAAAAGTTTTTTTAAATTTTGCTTCTGCCAGTGTTGGTAGGTTTTACTTGGTCAGAGAACATCAAGAATATTTGCTGCATGATCAAAGGAAGGAAGTAGGATATTTGAGGGATGTATGGGTGTCAAGTTTTGATTTTTAATTTATTAGTATTCAAAATTTTACTAGGATTGTTTTTAAGTACACAAAGGAAAACTTTTACTTTTGATCATTCATTCAACCAATATTTACTATAGACACCCACATAAAAAACACTTCATTGATATAATAAGACACAAAAATCAGATGTTGGCTCCACTTTGTAGTTGTTCAATTCCATGGAAGTCATATGTGTGTAAATTTAAAATATAAGATATTAAATTATCAGCATGAGAAATACATAAATATAGTATTATGGGAATTAAATGGAGGACAAGTGATTTGAAGCTGGGGAGGTTATGAAAAATTAATAAATGATATATGCCTTTAAAGTGTTATTTTTATATATTCTGTAGCTTTTTTTTACATATTCTGTAGCTTTTACATGATTTTTGCCAAATTATTAAGGAAAACTTAGAGTTAATACTTATGTATATTAAAGTCTATCATGAAAGATACTTCACTCCTGATTGGTGTACTGTAATGTTATCAGAATTGGTATTAACCATATTACTATCCTCCCCGTGTGATCATCAACATGGGAATTTGCCTTAGAGGTTACCAGAGTTTTCATTTGTACTTTTTGTGTACATGTCTGTGACTGACTGTGTCTGTTCCTTTCATTGTCTTCATTGTGTAGGTTCTTCATCTCCACACAATTCAGATGATGAACAAAAAATGAATAATTTTATAGAAAAGGGTATAGTATCTGAATTTTAAAGTATTTTCTTTATGTTTAATTCATTTGCTTTACTTTGCATAGATTTTGACATTTTATATCAAAATATTATTTTCAGTGAAGACCAAAAGCAGAAAGTTTTCCAAGATGGTAGCCAGTGATATAGGTAGGAAATAGAAATTTCTATTTTGTTTCTAATCCTTGCTATATGCAATGCTAAACCAACACCAGAAAATGATCCGAAGCATTGCATTTTGTGTATATTAATTTTTTATTCTTTTGCTAAACAATGATCTCTTGGGCTGTGTCTCTTCTAAACTTATTGGGACAATAATTACTTAAAATCAGTTAAATTGGATTTGCAGTTCTTTCTCTGACTTGCAGTATGAATTCTTCTGTTAATTTTAGTATTTGCTTTATTTTAAAATAAAGCAGGGTTCAATTTATACTATACATAGCTAAATTTTATACTTATCAAGCTTTGAAGTAGTTTTTCTTTATATTTTATTTGTATGTTGTTCTGTCTGTACTCATTTTCTCTCATATTTTTAAGACCCCAAATTTCAGGGAAATGGTTTTCTAAAAATTGACTTTTTATCTGTAATCATACCACTTTGGGGCTAAGTGAGAATTTTCTAATATCCCCCTACACCACAGATAAAAATACGTTACTCCTTCTACATGTTCTTGTGGTTGTGGATATTCTTTTAAATGCATTACTTTGCCCAAGGTTCTCAAAGTTTAAAACTAAGAGAAAAAATGTGCAGTCAAACTTTAGGAGAATAAATTAGGCATAAATTAGATTTTCTTTTTTTCTTTTCTCTTTTTTTTTTTTGTCACAAAACAATTAATGTTCTTCAAAGGATTTTTAAAGGCCTGAAAAATACTATTATTGAAAAGCATAAATTTGATTTTTTATTTAAATCAAGTTTTTAACTAGTTATTACATTTATTTCCCTCAAGACTTCTGCTACATATTCCTTAAGTTTAATTAAATTAAAAGAACTTGTTGGGCAGCTGGCATATCTTCACTTTTTTCCATTGATAAAGTTCAAAATTTGGTTAAATTTCAAAAATTCTTAGAAGTAACACCTGTGTTCTCTACATGTTGTAAATTGAACCCTGTTTAGTCACATTCATGGTGGCTGTTAGCCCCTCTGGTTATTTTTAAAATAAGGTGGTTTATTCTTGGGCAAAGGGCTTTTTATTTAAATAGAATCAATTATTTGCTTCCTTATATTTATGTGGTTTTTTTAGTGAATCTGTTGGTAATAGTTAAATCACTTTATGTGGGAGAACTGTAACATAATACTTTTTAAACCCTTTCCTTTATAGTGTGTTCTATTTTAAGAATACGTTAGAGAATCTTTCATTGTCATATAATATAAAAAATTAGAAAGGACTTTCTTACATATATTTTACCAGATAACTTTTAGAATTCAATTACGTAGAAATTTTATTTTACTTCAAGGGTCTTTGGTATGTAATGAAATTTGTTAAATTAATTTATCTGATTGTTCTTTAATCCCGAGGTTATATTTGCTGTATTAAATGTATCAAAGAGCTTCCTGCTTTTTTGTGTCTTCAGTACAATATATAACTTGAAATGTTTGAGCTTGACTTTACTAACAAATTTATCAGGGCTGAGAAAATTATTGGAAGGATAGTTCTTTGATACCATTGTTGATTTCTATGTTACTGGGTGCCAGTTTCTGTAGTTATTTTTTGGGAAACATGTTAAATTTACTTTTCAAAATTATGTCTCTCCACAGTTACAGATATTTTTAACCTTCCAGAACATTGGTGTTACCTCAGTTTTATATATAATTCTCTTTTCAGTTGGAATTTTTTAGTGTGTTTTTTAATCCAAAGATTTGCTTATTTTAAATATGGAAAAGCTAATATCTCAACTTTTTTTTTTTTAACAAGTGGAAACTGCCCAATTTTAGACTTAAATTTTCATGGCTGAAAATAGGACACTTTTATTTGTCTCTCTACCATAGTGACTAATCTTGTAATAAGAAGTAGTATAAAATATGCTATTGGAAAGCATAAACTGTCAATGAGACATTATAAGAAAATTCATAAATCTTCTGAGGACCTCTGTTCTAGGCTGGTGTTTTCTGTGTAATGCTGGCAAAAGTACTACTGTAGGACCCCTTGTACACTCTGAACTCTGTGTTCCCTGTCATACGATCTCATATTTGCTAAAAACTGTCCAGCATGTTCAGAAATTATCACCTCTCTTTGTCTTGATCTACTAACACAGCTTTTGGTTAGGTAGTGAGGCAATGACTTCATAAAGGAAAGCCTAAGGATTAGACATAGGAGCTCCACAGCTGGCTTGGTGAAGAGCCACATTGTATGGATGGTAGATTAAATGTCTTTATCCCTGAATTTCACTTGTTCTCTGTGAATGTTGCTTATGGTTGTGCAGAATGCCATTCATACTTTATTTGGGGCATAAGACTGATTTTGTCATCAAAGTGCATAAACGGGTCTTTCAAGCCCATTTTTATTCTTTAGAATATTTCTATTGAGGGCTGAGAGTTTGGCTCAGTGGCTTAAGCGCCTGTCTGGCAGGCACGAGGTTGTGAGTTCAATCCCCGGTGCCGGAAAAAAAAAAAAAAGAATATTTCTATTGATGAATTATTTATTTTAATTTTTTGAGTTTTATTATATTAAACAATGAGTACTTAACAGTAAAACATTACAAAAATATTGAATTTTTAATGTTTATTGGATATATAAAAGCAAGCTGGGCGTGGTTGTGCACGCCTTTAATCCCAGCAGTCGAAGGCTGAGGTAGGTGGAGCGTTGTGAGCTCGAGGCTGGCTTGGGCTAAAACGTGAGTGCAAGGCCGGCCTGAGCTACATAGCGCGACCCTGCCTCAAAAAACTAGGCCTGGGAGTTTGGCTCAGTGGTTTAAGCCCCTGTCTTGCAGGTGTGAGGCTGTGAGTTAGATACCTGGTGCCGCAAAAAAAAAAAAAAAAAAAAAAAAAATTAAAATTTTCAACTTCAATTGTCACACCTAAGGTAGTCTGAACACTTGACAACAGCACGTTCCATATACATGTATCACTTACACTGACAGCACATGTGTTTTGTTTTCCTGGCCTTTTTGCAGAACATACTTGATATCTCAGTGGTCTTTCTGTTTTATCAGAAGGTTCTTAGTATATTATACAGTGTGTATTTAACAAGAACATAAAATATTAGTAAAATAAAGTATTAAATTCTTAATATGTATTGTACTTTTAGAGTAAAAATCAGCATTTTTACATCAACTGTTTACTTCCTTGCAAAATCTAAAGGATAACAGCCAAAATAGAAACCTATGTAAACTATAATGTAAATACAAACAAAAGTCTGCCATAAAAATAAGCTGTTTCAACTGTCACACCCGAGGCAGTCTTCACACATGACAACTACATATTCCATACACAAATATCACTTACACTGGTAACACATATATTTTGTTTTCCTGCACTTTCTTGTAGGGCACAATTGGCATCTTTTTGTCCTGTTGTCGTAGTAGGTCTCTGTGATGCTACGCCTGCCTGTTCACCTGTCAGCACACGAGTGTACTCTACAATTTTTTTTGTGTGTAGTTCCCTGGGCAGGAACATTTTGTGTTTCCTCTGCTGTAAATGCTGTCTTAGGAACTCCTGTCCCAGTCCTTTAAGGAAATTTCTCCGTGGTATTTTACACTTGTTATTTTCTTTTTAAACTATCAAACTATTTATGCTACACATATTTAGGGTAAAGTAAAGCACAAGCATTGGCCAGTTTTGTGTTTAAAGTGGTATCATAGTTACATAACTCATCAACAGTGTCTCTTCCACATTTGGTTTTGTTGTAGAAAGTTTCCATCTCAGGCTCCCATTTTGTTGAGGTTTCCTTATCAATATTTCCATTATGGTGCAGTGCTGACAGCAGCACCAGTTAGTTTTCCTTTGCCATATGTAAGGCCAATGTTGTATCTTTCTGAAATCTAAAGACTGTACTATACAATTCTCTGTTTCAAAATTGCAATATTTCATTTGAAACTTATGCTTTATTCCTGTGTATAGTTCCTGCACTGGTGAGTTGGTGCTCTGTTAGCAAATGTTGCATCCACTGGAAACCAGTAAACCAATTGTTAAATGTCACATTAGTTCTAGGGATGTGAGCAACAAGTCTGTTCACAACATCATTTATTACTATACCAATAAGGACCTGATGACTGAGTTCCAGGATAAATGTATAAATTGAAAGCATAATAAGCCTTTGCATTTACAAAGGCATAAATTTTTATGCCATATTTTGACCCATCGCTTTTCATTACATCTTTAACATTCCTGTGATCGCTATGAGAAATCTCTGCTAGGGACAGCAGACCTACAAATGCTTTCAGTTCAGCTAATGAGATGTCATAATAAATATATTTTTGAGTATGGCTGTTTGTGCATACAGAATGTTTTGCTTGCATTTCAGCCTTTGTGTATTTCACAGCATCTTGTAGCATTTTGTCTATTAAAATTTCCAACATTGAGTGGCAGTGCTGGCAGTCTGTCCAATACATTTCACCTTTGCCAGGGCCCTCATTATATTCAGACCTAGTTCTAACGCTGGTTCATTACATTTGGTTGTGTGGCCATTTTGCAACATTTCAATTAGTCAACTATATACTCACATTGTTGTTTTCTTCATCATCTGAAGGATGACCATCAAGGAGATCTGTCTTCCCTGTGTCTATATCAGTCAGTTCTTGCTCCATTTCAATGTCACAGGAATTTTGACTCACATGGCAGGTGTGAGAATCATCATCATCATCATCATCATCAGTCATCATCATCATCATGCACCTACACCATTATTCTATTATAAAGATCATCTTCATCGTCCATGCATGAATAATCTGATGAGGCACTTTTGACCTCCAAAACTTGAAAGCCTTGTTTTTCATATGCCATTGTACTGAGTTGTGCTACTTCTACCAGAAAAATCAAAAGAAAACTTTGTTTTTAATAAATTCTGAAGTGGTGTGGTCTGTTGGACACTGTATAACTCTCAGGTAAACATATACAAGACAGTTACATGGAGCATAAGGTAGGTAAAAATATCATTTTGCTGCTTTTGCACACATGCACGCACCAAGTGGGTAAACACATAGATTGCTTCCTGTATCCTTCAGGGAAAGGTACTAAGACGCACAGCCCGGCTACTGTTGCACTAAATTACAAATTTACAATAGAAAAGGAGTGGGCCAACTGGACCCAGTCTTATGTACCAGGGGATTAAACATTTTAACCCAGACATGAAAACCAATACTGTTACTATTTTTATTTTATTTTATTTATTTATTTATTTATTTATTTATTTATTTATTTATTTATTTATTTTGGTACTGGGAATGGAACTCATGACCTTTTACTTGCCAGGCAGGTGCTGTGCCACTGAGCTATTATCCCTGACCCCAGATTTTTTTTTTTTTGCATGACAATATAGCTGGGATATCTGACACCAATAACTTTTTAAAATGTACATATCTGTTACAATTTTTCTGACGTTGTATCACCCCTTTATAAATAATTTTTCTTATTTAATCCAGTCACTAATTTCAGCAGGCTAGTTATACTTATTTCCTTGTTTTGTATATAAGAGAATTGAGTACAAATTAATATATCCATTACAAATCACAGAACAGAATTTTGCCCAAATAGTCAGCTCTAGTGTCTATCCTCTGTACTACTGTGCTGTATTTCCTTTTAGTGCAGTTTAAGGCTCCAAAGGCTCAAAAATAAATCTGTTGTGTGATTTATAATTAGATATTCTGGTTATGGTCCTGCCTATGTAGTTGGTAATCTGGAAAAAAGATGGCTCGTACTAAATTCAGTTCTAGCACAATATCCCAGACATTGGTACTCATTACTCAAGTATGCAGTGCCTGAAAATCTACCGTCCTCAAAGACAAACTTGAAAAGGATAACTAGAGCAAACTGGAGTGCCCTAGCCTATCTACCCAAGTCTTGATTTCACAGATTGCTTCCTGTTTGGCAGCTAAATCAGGTGAATGATTCTGACAGTGCCTTTCTCATATATGAGAGCAGTCTATATAGAAGTGATGTTCCTATTCTTACTTTTGCAGCAAAAATAACATATAATGCAGTTATAGTATCTACAAAGAAAGTTACGTGCATGTAATATAAATATAGTACTATAATTTGTTTTGCCTACTTGTACCTGTGATGTTTTTGTGAGTAAAATATTAATGACCAGCTTTCAAAATCAGTTACTTTTCCTGTACTGTTAGCAATTTAATCACTTAGAAAGATTGGTTTCTAATTATTTATTCCTTACAAAAATTCAAAAGTAAAATTCTGAAAAGCTTTTAGTTATTTTAAAGTTATTTAAAATAGTTCTTAAATAACCTTCATTGCAAGGTATTAATCAAATTTTTCATTATATATTTGTGAATAAACTATGTCCAAATGGTAGCATTATTTGGTAAATTTGAAAGTGCATGATTCACTTTTTCCGAAGACTACTGACTTTATTTCATTGATTTCATTTCATGCTGGAAATAGATTTCCCACTGAACTTCATAGTCTGTGGTATGACCCCTGTTGCATTTTATTACAAATTTCCATTCAGAAGACGTGATTACCAAATCGCCTTATTACATGAAGCTATGAAGTAAAAATAATACTAAGAAATAAAATATAAAGAGTCAAAATTACAGTGGTTTAAAATAGTGCCAAGCTTGAGCCCAGAAATAATAGCTCCATTTAATGGACACCTCCTAAATTGTAACCACTGCACTAGATAATTTTTCATACGGCATTTATTTGTTAATATAGGAAAGATTATACCACTAAGGCTCTTTATAGGTTTTCAGTTCTGAGAGCAGTTATTTGGGTCATGATTAATTCTTAGCAAAAACCAAAGTAATTTTCAAAGTCAATTTAAATGAAAACAGTATTGTTCACTAGTCTCAGTGCTATTTTTATTAGTTCTGTTTGCATGAGTTCCCGTGATTCCTTTTTAAAATTAATACTATGCAGCAAAAATCCATTAAAATTTTATTTTACATCACCAACTCGTTAAATCACATTATTTTAAAGTAATTCTTACTCTTTTATTTTTCAAGAAAACAAATTAAGTCTTAGCTAAGTTAAATGGCATATCCCAAGTAATACCCTCTGGTAATAACCTACTCAGAACTAGAGTCTAGTGTCTTATTTACAAATGTCCTCACTGTCGTGTTTCATACTTTATACTTCATATGCAAGCATTCACTTTTTCTTCCTTTTGTGGTCACTTTTTCTGGTACTGTCTTCCTGATTCCTTTATATTTATGAGTTGAAAAATAAATTCACAGAAGTCCATTTAGAGTTTTTTGCCATGTGAATGTAAAGGTATGTATCAAATTAATTAAGTAATATTTCAAGTTATGGCATTATTTTATTCATAGTAAAACAAAATAATGCTGATATTTCTAATTGCATTTCCAAACATAATATGATTGCTTATTCTGTAGAAGCTCACCATTATATTCAACCCATAAAATAACTGTTGAGAGAGTAGAAGCTCATCTAAAAAGAGAAGATGAATAAGTGTGCAGTGATATTTTTACTGATAATTTTAATATTTCCAGTTTTAAAAGGCGTTCCTTACCCTCAGTTGGTTAAGAACTAAATTTTAGGCAGATAGTTCAAAACCATTATACAAGTCCATGTTTCTGTAACAAATCCTTTTCTTTTTCGGGATGACTAAAATCTGAAGAGTACCGACATATTACATATTCAAATTTTAATTTGCTTTCTGAATATATTTTCTGCCAAGTGTCATAATAAATATGCTTGAAAGCTTTTTGTGTTTTATATTCCAGTACTTGTGTGCACATATATCTTTCTGTGGAGCCTTCTTTTTCTTAAAGAATGTACAGTGATCTATCTAAAGTAACCTACTCTTGATTCCTAACAAAATTAATCTGAATTGTGTTACATTACTGAAAAATAATTTTGTCAGCAATTGTTTGAGCAGAACTTATGTAAATGTGGCAACTTATGTTTTGTCATTGCTTATTTTATTAGTTTGTTAGGACTGCTGCTTACCAAATACCACAGACTGAGTAGTTTAAGCAACAGAAATTTATTTTCCTACAGTTTTGGAGGCTAGAAGTCCAAGACAACAGTGTCAGCAGGTTTACTTTCTTCCGAGAGCTTCTTGCATGGCTTAGAGATGGCTACCTTTTCAGTGTTTTCTCACCTGACCTTTCTTTTGTGCCTGTGCTTGCTCCATTGTTTATTGATGTTTCCTTTCATAAGAACACTGAGTCAAATTGGACCCAATCTAAAACTTTCACTTTAACTTAATCACTTAAGAACCCTGTCTCCATGTACAGCCACATTCAGAGGAATTAAGGATTAGGTCCTCCACGTGAATTTTGAGAAGGACACAATTCAACCCTTACACTTATAATGTTAGTAGTTATTATATTAAGATGTATGTATACTTTTTATTCTATGAAATCTTCTTTGTAAGATGTTGCAAAGAGACTGACAAAAACTGTAGGAATTCAAAAATGGAGAGAATTTGCTATAACATTATTTACTAGACAAGTATTAACAACTTTAAATTTTTATTTTCCTTAAGGTAAGGAATGTATGTTCTGTGAGTGTTTCTAAAAGTCTTTTTGTGTTTATTTTACACTGTTTTTCTTTCACCACATTTTATTTGTGAAAAACTTTAGCTTCTTTCTGTAGAAGTAAAGGTCCAGTGACAGTTTCTGTTCCTTCATTTATTCATTTCTTGCAGTGTTAAATATAGTAAGTACTAGACATATACACAGATGCAGTATTGAGCAAGATAACATTTCTGAACTCATGAATTTTATTTCTAGCATGGCAACTGGACACTGGCATTTTGCCATCCCGCAAGTTAATTTTTAGGCCCTTTAACTATCCTGGGGGTTTCATTTAATATATGTACACTTCAGCATTATCCTTTTGCGAAGAATAGCATTCGATCCCTGCAAATGATGAAAAAAGCAGTGTTTTCATTTTATTCCAAATATTGAATTTCATAGTATAAACAATAATCAGTTTGCTTTTCTGATAACTTAATCATACTGTCGTAATATGAAGTCTTTTCACCTTTATGTTTTTACTATACTCTGGTAAGCTGAGGCAGGAGGATCACAAGTTTGAGCCATGCCTGGGCAACTTAATGACTTTTCTAAGATCCTGTCTCAAAAAATTAACTTAGTGCTGAGGATGAAGCTTACTGTGAAGGCCTGGGTTTAATCCCATCTCCCAGACCCCCTTAAAAATCGCATTCTATGAAGTGTAAGTTATGGTTCTGTTTATCTTTCTTTCAAAAAACTATGTACAGAAAATTAAATGTGGGCATAATGGATGGAAAATTATAAAATATCTGTTTAAAAGAAACAATGGGAAATCAGGCATGGTGGTGCACGCCTTTAATCCCAGCACTCGGGAGGCTGAGGTAGGAGGAGCATTTTGAGTTTGAGGCCGACTTGGGCTACAAACGAGCAAGGCCGGCCTGAGCTACATAGTGCGACCCTGCCTCAAAAAGCTAGGGCCGGGAGTTTGGTTCAGTGGCTTAAGTGCCTGTCTGGCAGGTGTGAGGTTATGAGTTCAATGCCCGGTGCCACAAAAAAGAAAAAAGAAAGAAACAATGGGAATCTCCACAGTTGAGAAACCTTACAAAGATTTCTCCAGTTTCAAAGGACTAAAAATCATCAACTGTGATAAAACTGTCATTTATATTATAGTGACCCAAGCAGTCCTTTGCCTGAAGATTTGTTTCTTAAACATCATACATCATTCCTTGGTATTTGCTCTGGTTTGGACGTGGTTCGAGTAGGTCCTCCAGAATTTCACTAATTGACCAGTGTGAAAGTGTTGAGAAGTAGTAGAACCTTTAAAATGTAGGGCTTAACACAAAGTAATTAAGTCACCGGGAGTGGTGCCCTCCACAGGGATTGATGTAGTGTTTTGGGGACACTGGTTAGTTCCTCCAAGTGTGAGTTGCTATGAAAAAGCCACGTATCCCTCTGGTTTCTTTTTTTCCACCATGTAATCTCTTTTCACATATGCTGCCACCATTAGGCTGTCACTCTTGAGACCCTCATGAATGGCAGAATCAGTAGGTCTGTTCAGTCTTGGACTTTCAGCTTCTAAAAATGTGAGCTAACAGCCTCTTTTATTTATAAAGTAACCAGCCTCTGGTATTTCATTACAGCAATTTTCTTCAGATTTAGCAACTCTTAGCTATTGTACCCATTGTTTATTTGCATAAAAACTTAGGAAAAGGACTTTGTACTGTCCAGTGACAAGAAATTTTGAAAGCAAGGAAGATACTGAGTGTTGGGGGCAGAAGCTGAAGAAAACACAGGTGAACAAAAGAAAAACAACCTGTCTTCCAGGAACTCATTTAAATCCTATGCCTTCAGTTTGAAGACCACAGTAGAACATGAGCAACGTCAAGACACAAGCAGAAGTTTCTCGATAAATGCAATAAAGTAAGATAACAGGGTAACTGGATTGGCAAGTGCTTCTGAGAAGTAAAAATGCCATCATAAAATCACTGGATAAAGTCTACAACCCTTTCGTGGCAAAATTACGCCAGAGTTCAACAAGTGAGCCACAAGCGCTGACCAGAGAGAGGTTCTCCATAGATGGAGCTGCCTTTTGGGCCTACCATCCAGGAAGCTGACTGAAACAGACTTGCGAACAAGTATATTTCCCAGAAGTCACAGAAACAGAAAGACGTAGACTTTTTTTTTTTTTGGTACTAGGGATCAAACAACCTCACACTTGCCAAGCAGATGCTGTGCTGCTGAACTATATCCCTGGCAGATGCAGACTTTTATCCTAAAGTTCAATTTTAAACCTTAATGTTTATAACCTTCTATAGAAAACCATAATATTGGTCAAAATATAGGAACCTGTCATTCCCAGGAATTGAACAAGCATTTGAAAACTGTCACCTTGAGAGAAAAAGTATGAGGTGAGCCCCAGAATTCTCCCAGCAGTCTGCCTCACAGGACTCCTCAGTGGAGCCCAGTTGGAGTTGCACTGAGCCAAAGGAGACTCTAGACTGTTAAAATGAATGGAATTTGTGGAGCTAAGAAAGGAACTACTCAGTTCCTGGAAGTTTGGGAATTGAAGCCAAGTCTGGGAAATCCTATACTTTAAACACTTATTTGAAAAGAACCATTTAATAACTTTAAGTATACATTTTAAGTTAGAATAAGAAAAAAATTCCAAATTCAAAGGAGCAAAAGCAGTTATTTACTAGTAATCATCTGTTGCATCTATACAAAGAGATTTAGGAGCATGTTTAATTCATCTTAATGGTTATTTCTGGTTGGCAGGATGTTGGGTGATGTCTTAAAGCTTGTATTTTCTTGCATTGTTTTAATTCTTTATAGTAAGTATATATTGTTTTTATAAAAATAAGTTTGTAATCTAATTTAGCTCTTCCTGATGATATATCTAGCACACAACCACTGCATGACATTTTTCAGGCTTAACACTAAAATATATATGAAATAAAGAAAAATGTGAGTATTCCATTTCAGTAAAAACCATTCAAGAGGAGATAATGATAGCCCAAGTCCCCTGTCCTATTTACGATGAACCCATGCTAGAATCACAGGTCTGTTGCCTGTCACTTAACAGACATTTAGATAGATGCCTCACTGTACAAAGAAAAGAAACTCTTTAAAGATACATCATAGTATAAGTTTTAATTCCAGAGATTTAAATCCCTTTCATTGCTCCTCTTCACTCATATTATTCCTCCTATTCAAAAGCGTACACTTAGCCGGGCATAGTGGCGTACACCTTTAATCCCAGCACTCAGGAGGCTGAGGTAGGAGAAGCATTGTGAGTTCGAGGCTGGCTTGGGCTGCAACGCAAGCGCAAGGCTGGCCCGAGCTACATAGTGTGACCCTGCCTCAAAAAACTAGGATTGGGAGTTTGGCTCAGTGTTTTAAGCGTCTGTCTGGCAGACGCAAGGTTATTTGATCCCCGGTGGCAAAAAAAAAAAAAAATGAGAAGGAAACCTAGTGACATTTTTGGCAGAAACATGTCTAGTTACTGAATGACGGCATCAACAGAACCATTTCTAATTGATAAGGTATTCGTTTAATATCTATTTAAAGAAAAACAAGTTCACTATTTGTATTTTTTTAATTGCTAAGGTTATTTTTTCTTTGCTGTGTTTACCTATATATTGAAATTAGTTTTTGAAGTGAATTTGAAATGTTGACCATTGTCCTGTATTTGCTCCATTTCCTTGTTTTAGGTTACTTGGAATATTATCATAGACTTAGAATGAAGGACCATTTGGTTATTTGCAAATATAGTTTTAGCATATTTGAACAATGTTTTTTAATTTATGATAAATTCATACCATCAGTATGAATTTATAACTATCAGTAATAACTATCATCAATTAAATCTTTCTGTGTCCCAGGTGTAATGCTTAGTTCTTTGCTTACGTCATGTTACATAGTCCTCCTAACTGGTCTCATCTCCTTAGATAAGGAAATTCAAGGCTTAGAGAGGCAGAGTAATTGGCTGAGTTACTGGTTGTGGTAGATTCAAATTTGTTTGGTTTGATTCTGAACGCAGTCCTAATCACTACGTAAGATACCCAGTTCCTATCTCTCTTCCCTTATCCTTTTTCTCCCTCCTGATACAGAAGCTTATTCAAGAAATGGTGTGTGTGGGTGTGTGTGCATGCATGTGTGCATATGCACGCTTACTGTGTACATGTATTGTGCTTGATGAATTTGTACTGGTTCTTAACCATAAATTTACTTGTAGTTTAGAGACTTTCCTTCAAAGTGCAGTCTATAGACAAACTAAATTTACATCTTCTGTGAGCTTGTTAGAAATGTTTCTTGGGCCTTAGTCTACATTTAGAATGTGCATTTTAAGATCTGGCATGATTGGTATGAACATCCAAGTTTGAAAATCGCCAAGTCCAAAAGCCCAAAATAACTTGAACAAATCAGACTAGTAGGGTGTATAGAGGTAGCATCCATACCATCAGAGTCTAAAAACTTTATGCCAGGTTGATCTGTTTCAGATTTTATATATATATATATATATATATATATATATATATATATATATATAATAGGTACTACTTAACAGTCTATGTTGTACGTGTAGTGCTTGGTATAAACTTCTGAATTATTTCCAAGTATACAATACTGCCTTTTAGGGTACTGTTTTAGGGATTATAATGTCTTCTAATTTTAAGGGTATTGTGTATCAAATATAGCAGCCATGTATTTCAGATCAACTAACCACAGATTTTATTTAGCTATTTTGGTTTTGTGTTACATTTAACTACTAATTGGAATTTGTAAGTTGATGAAAATGGAATGACTGATGTGTAAATGTGGCCCATTGTTGTTTATTAAAGGATACTAATTAGATTAATGAAGCTTTGAAATTTAAAAAAAAATTGCCATTCTCCTTTATCCCTTTCCAGTCTGCCTAATGTCTCTTTCCTAACACTGGATTTGTCGTTTTTTTAGATGTGGAAGTTATGTACTATGACTGGATTTCTCTTTGTTTACATGACGCCCTTAAGGACTAGCAGGGTCTGTGCTTTAAATATCTCCTAACAGTCCGAAGTGTAACCTAGTGTATGCATTCATATATTAACACATACTATTTCAAAATTTCACCTAGGGAGCACTATTTTGTTACGCATGCACTACCACTAACATAGTAGAAATAGTTGAACAATTCCTAACTTTAAATTACTTCCCAGATTAAGACAATAACTGATTTTGAGGATGGAAAGTGAATTCCATTAGGTTTATTCATTAGCTTTTAATTTTTCTAATACTATGTAAGAATCCCTATATTTTATATAAATCTTATAATTTTAAATTAAACATGACTTTTTTGTCAAAATTATAAAGGGAAATACTAACTTGTATCAAGTAATGACTGAGTCAGAGATTTTATGGTGTAATAAAATGTTTTCAATTGATTGTAGAAGTAGGTGTCACTGTATTCTACATAAATTTAAAAAACAGCCCATAACTGAAGGCGAGAAGCTGGAAAGATTTTTCTGTTACTTACCCAAGCTCTGCCTGAGACCTCTGTTGCTCTTGCCTGCAACATCATCTTCTGGAAATGACTTTTTTTCTCCCAGAAAAGTCTAGTCCTTTCCTGTAAGCCTAAGTAATAATTAAATGTTAAAATGTAAAAAGCTTCCTTGAAGTAAGAGCTTCAAGGACACAAAGATCCTACATCCACTGAAGTAAGTACTATAAACTTATAAAAAGTTGAAAGTTAAGATTTTATTTATACTCCCAATATTTTAGTTATCTTAGCATCTAGCCTTAGTAATGGAAGTATTCACTTCTATCTTGAAAATCAGTTGGTATTAATCAAAGAATAAAACATTCTTCGAAATTTTAAAAATACGTTTTATTTTTCAGCAAAGATGTCAAGGAAGTTAAGCTTGCCTACTGACCTAAAGCCCGATCTAGGTAAGTAAAATAAATAAATATAAAAAAATGAAACTCTGTAGTAGAAAAACAAACATCAGAGTATATAAAATTATTGTAAGCTAGAATTTCATCAGAAATTAAAATGACTAATATATTTGATTGGTATAGTTTTTAGGAAGCTATGTATAAATTGTAAATATAATTATAGTACAAATTCAGGCAAACAGACAGTATATTTCTTCACCTCTCATACTCTGTTGCTAAAAAATGTTAGCATAAGGTTGAAATTTGTACAAAAACAGCATGTAATTATCAGTAAACATATAATGTATTATTAGTGAATAAGTATATAATGTATTTAGCTGTCATCAGAAGGATGTTATATTTACAGGGAAAACTGTTTAGCAGAACTCTAGTGTTACTGGTGTAAGGGAACAAAAATTAAAAAGAGTTTAGGCTAGCTTATGTTTTGAGAATGGCATACTTCCTTTTACTTTAAAAAATAAAAGGAGTATTTTGAACCCAAATCTGAGGCTTATAGTGTACATTTTTTTCCTTATAAGAGGACCCAGAGTTTTTGTTTCACTCTCAGAGTCGCATGGTTTTGATAACATTAAATACTATTACTTAAACTAGCCTTAGTTCTTTCAGTATCTTAAAAATTTGAGAAAGCCCATATAGAAATACTTTTAAAATCAGTAAAAAAAAAAAAAATTTAAGAGTACTAAAATTTACAAATTAAATATATATATATTAAGTATACACTCCATAGTTTTACAAGTGTTCATCCAGTTTATAGTTTTGCTAGCGTGCCCATGTATTTTAATGCATTATGTCAGGTATGATTTCAATTGTTACATGCTTTAAATATCTATCTCCATGTTGCCTAAATGTTTTTTTTTCCAAGGCATTGTTCTGCTGAACTATTTTTTTATGTATATGGAAATTCTTGGCTATTAATTATTAGACATTGATCAGGGAACCAATGGGGTTAAAAACTCAGCTGTATTAATAGATTTTAGTTACCCCTATGTTATTAAAGCAGCTGAATGTGTTGGATTGTCCTGAAGCTCTGGAAGCTTTTGTGAACGTGATTCATTTCTGCTTATGGGTATTTGTGTTGCATTGCTCTTTCAGCTTTACTGTCCTGGAGTCTATGGTCACTAATTTGGGAATCATAGGTTTAAGTGTTATATTTTTGACATTCTTTTTAAAGTTTCAACCATAGGAGGCATATATCAGATTGTTATATACCTTGATATTAACCTTTTGTCCTAATTTTTACAAAACAAAATCATCTCTTGGTATTATGTTTTAATATGAAGATACAAAGTTATACTGCACAGAGCTGTTATGTGGAAAGGAGAGGGTGATGTATAGAAAAAGAATGTTCTAGGTCTCCAGAAGGGTAGTGAGAAAGCAGTGATTTTATTTCTGTAAACTAGAGGGCATTAATGATGAATTTTAAATCTGCATTTAGATCTGCCAGAAAGATTGTGTTCAAGTGTGTCTTGTCATTGAAACAGTTTTGATACTCTTTAATAATAACTTTCCAACTGTATGCTATTGCTGATTTGTAGAGTTGCCTAACAGAAAATTTTAGCCTTAGACAGTGGGACAAATCCTGACTCTTCCATTTATTGACAGTTTTGACATCCTGGGCAAGCCATTTAACCTCTGTGGCCTTCTATTTGTTTGTTTCTTCTTTTCTTATTAGAACTATTAAAACTAAACATTCTATCTGTTTAGCTTGCCGGTTTCTAAAACTCAAACCAGAGAGACCCATGAAGCATAACTTACTAGGAATAACTAAGTTATAATTCATAAACTATTCATAATGCCAACTTGTTTTCTGTCAGTTGTAGGTAGATGATAAAATAAGCAGTATAGATTTACAAAGTTCCTGCTTAATTCTTATTCAGTCCATTTTCTCCATATTGATCTAGCCTTAAGGGTTTTCTTGGAGCCTAATTTTTATAGATAAGTCATATAATAAAAATACATTTGTAACTTATGACCGTTAATGGTTAATTCAGTACATTAAAGTAAAACACTGTTCTGTTGGCCCTTGAATTAACAAACATACAGATTACTGTAAGTCATCTATTGTAATTTAAATAGATATTGATACAAGTTTTTCCACAGGTTAGTTTACTTCAAAATTTATATTATCCATTTTCTTGTATCATTATTTCCCATTGTTGTCACTAGGTAACAACTAAACATATCTCTGTTCAACTTTTTGTGTATCATTTATTTAAGTAAAAAGTTAAATACATTTATCATTGAAAAACATACTTAAATTTTCTCTGATTTTACTAAGATAGCTTTGGTAATTGTAATGAGTAAATAAATAAATATTTGGAATCAGTGCCATGTGGGAAACCTGTCCAGTAATGAACAGTTGATTGTGGAAAGATACTTCATTTACATTAAGTAGTTTAGTCCATCTTCTCTTGCTGTAACAAAATACTTGAGGCTGGGAGCTTTATAAAGTGAAGATGTTTATTTAGCTCATAGTTCTGGAGATTGAAAAGCATAGTACTAGCATTTGCTTCGCTCTGGTAAGGGATTTCTACATATCACAACATATTTGATGGTAGGAGTGCATGAAAGCTGTCAAATGGCAATGGTAGAAGCCAGATAGACTCAGAGTCCAAGCCTGTTCTTTTGTAACAAACCTCTCTAGCAGTAACTGACCAGGTTCTCTCAAAAACTACATATATCTTCTCTGAGGGTGATGGCACTCTATGTGCTATATAATAAAAATGCAGGCCTCCCAACAGGCCTCCACCACCTTTAAGCATTCCTGCACTGGAGACTATGCTTCTGGTACATTCACCTTTGGGGGACACATTCAGGCCATATTCAAATCGTAACTGGTCTTTTCTGCCATGTCATAATCTGTAACTGCAAATACTGTCTGAGGCAAAAGAAAGCATTTTAAAAACTACAGTTAAAAATTACCCTTTTCTTAGTAATTTTGTTGTTTCCAGGGACTAGCTATAACCACAGAATTATTATTGGGAGGAATGTTTTCAATCTCAGAATCTAAATTTGATTGCTAAAAGCTTTTGTGGAATTATAACTAGGACTCAGTTACACCTTTCTATTTAACAATATAACTTAGGGCTTGAAAGTTTTTTCATAGCAGGAAGAGTCATTTCATTCATACAAACATTGAAAGCAAGTGATTTGAAAAGTGATTTATTAGATGTGAGTTGTACAAGCTTACTGTGAACTTCAGTATATCCTAATGGTACCACAGAAATAACTGCTTTTGATTCTTGTTACCAATCTATCTTCAGTGTTTATTGGATAACTTTGGTGTAAACAGTGCCCTCAGTTAGAATTCTGTGAAGTATCAAAACGGTACTTGAGACATTTACGGTCACACTAGAGCAGAGGATAAGACAAGTCAGAAGTCACTGCAGAACAAATGTACTCTGAACGTCATGGAAGACAGACAGATCTCTATGGCTATGTATCCAGAAGAGAAAGAAATGGTCGTTGTAGGAATCAGGATAAACTGATTGAATTGGAAACTAAGCATAACTTTGATAGGCAGCAAAAAGACTGATGCAAGGTTGCTATTCAGAAAATCACAAACAGAACCCTGAAAGTATTTAAATGATTATGTTTGGAGAAAATCCAGCATCACAGTGAACTGATGAATGCAGCATTAGGAGATAAGGCCTAGGATGTAGATTGAAGGTATTTTATGAAAAGTCTTAAAAACCTGTGTAAGAGTGTGAACATGATTAAATAGAAGAGGAGAAGCCAATGTGAACTTTTTAAATTGAGATGACAGATTTTAATTGGGATGTGTTAGAAGTGAGAGACTGAAGGTGGGGAGATGACTCTAGGTAAATGGTAATGTTAAGATGATAGTAGTTTGAAAATGGAAAAACCGAATGAGAATATTATAATAAAATAACATAGGGTTTGACATCCCATCAGGTGTATAGATAAAATGAAAGGGAAAAATCAGAACTGTCTTGTTTAAATATTCTTAGAAAAGTGATAGTACCATTAATATAAACTGTGAGACATAATGGAAGAGTCTAGTAAGCATTTAGAAATGCAGTTATGAGAAAAATGATGCAATGGTTTGAGACATGCTTGGGATTGGCCATACAGAAAATAGCTTAAGATGAGAGGAGATTCATTAGTGTAATTTAAAAACATTCCTCTCATTACAGAACTGAGCAAAGGGAATATGTCTGGTATCAAATACGATATAGGTACCAGTTACCCATTTTGCAGAAAAATGTCTCAGATGAATGTTGATTATACCTAGTATGGATTTAAGAAAAATTAAAGCTAAATCCTTATTTTTGAAGGTATTCATATAGGAAGACTAAAAAATTAAGAGGCCCATCATCAGGGTACTTCCAAATACTTTTTTTTTTAACATGTAGGGAGTTAAGAACAGTATTACTCTTCTAGTTTCACCCAGTCATGAATTGTGTTACCACAGAAAGAAACTCCACCATGAGAACAGATTAGAGTGCTGAAATTAAGAAGCAGCCAAGATTATAAACGTCACACATTCAAAAATTCATTGTGATGCACCTAACTCAGTCTGCAAACTGGATTTATTCATTTGTGTTTTACTTTTAAGCAACATCGAAATTTTATGACACAAAAGTAAATTGAGCCAGAAGTGGTGGCACACGCCTGTAATCCCAACACTCAGGAGGCTGAGGGAGGAGGATCAGTGCAAGTTCAAGGCCAGCCTGAACTGCATAGTGAGACCCCATCTTAAAAACACACACACACACAAAAAAAATGAATTGATATTTTTCAATTAAAGGGAAGTTACAACTAAGTATTTGGTTTTTTAAAGATTAACTGACAAATTAATATCCCCAAAAGTGATATTTTATAACTTGAGCAATCTCACAACATTTGAAATCGTTTCAGATGTAAAAGATAATTCCTTCAGCAGATCACGGAGTTCCAGTGTGACAAGCATTGATAAAGAATCCCGAGAAGCCATCTCTGCTCTTCATTTCTGTGAAACTTTTACTCGGAAGGCGGACTCCTCTCCTTCCCCGTGTCTCTGGGTTGGAACCACCCTAGGAACAGTGCTTGTCATTGCACTGAACCTTCCTCCAGGGGGAGAACAAAGACTTCTTCAGCCAGTGATTGTGTCTCCAAGTGGTATGTATGCTCTGGTGCTGCATTTAGAATTCTGTTACAAGCAGAATTTGCTATGATTTAATTAGAAGCCTTTGCTATTTAGTACTGAAGTAATCTAAGAATTTAAAAACATAAAGTAAATGGGGATAGTGGTAACCTTAGGTTTTTGTTTTGTTTTGTTTTGTTTTTAGTACCGGGGATTGAACGCATGACCTTATGCTTATCAGGAAAGCACTTGAGCCACTAAGCTAAATCCCCAGCCCAGCCTTGGGTTTTTAATAAAGGAATACATGAAACAAAATTTAAAATATTATTTATTTATACAGCCATTCAAGTTCTGTGATTTTTAAAACTCTAGGATCATTCGTAACATGATTTATACATAAGAAAATTTTAAAAATTGTTGCAATAATATATTCCCAGTACTTCAAAATATTATGTTCTATAAGCAAAATGGTATATACTTAGGGCAAAAACCAGAAATGTATATTTCTAAAATTCTACCTTTGGTTATTTTTAATTTTCTAAATGTGAAATCAGAACTGTGGCTTGTTCTAAGTGTTGTTCCTTGGGAGAACAAGAATGTCACTAATATAAGTAGTCTCATGAGAATAATTTAGTGCTTTATTTAATGATGTTTAATTTTGCAAAATGAGACATAACAGAAGAGTTTAATAAGCTGTTGGAAATGCAGTTCCAAGAAAAATTAAGCCAGGCTTGGGATGGGCCTCAGAGAAAGCAGCTGAAGATGAGAGAAGTATTGTGTTAGGAAAAGGTTACTTGATAGCAAATTTAAAAATTGCTGCAATCTTCATATATTAAAAATGAGGTTAGTTTTTTTCAAATGCATATGGAGTTTAAGTCTAGAGATGATAAGAGTTCCTAGTTCTGTTACTACTTATTTATGATCATCCAGATAGAAACCACTGTGACTTTCCTAGTAAATGTGTCTTGTTTCTGTAGTAGACTTTTACAGTTCATAGAATATAGAATTAAAATGTAATTATTACTTTTAATGTTCATTTCTGAACTGTTTTTACATTAAGTAATCTCTTTGATTTATTCATTCAGTAAATACCTGAGTATATAATGTTTACTTTCTTCTTAAAGTAAACTGGTTACATAATAGTATTCTTACTAATCTGTTTCTTATTAGTAAGCAACAAATATGTTATGTAGAGACAAAAAAACTGGAAAGAAGAGAATCAAAAGGTTGACAAGAATTATCAGTGATTAGTGAGATTTGAGAAATTTTTATTTTCCTGTTTTGCTACTTTGTGATTTCTGTGTATTCTACAACAAACATCAGTTTGTAATAAGTTTCCAATAAATACAAATAGAGAGGAATTAAATATAGGTAATTTATTATTAGCCATAAAAAGGTATTTAAAATATTTTTCAACTTGCAATAAAATGTTAGTTGTGAATTTACTTTGATAAAAGGATAATATTCATATAGAAGTCCCTTCCCAATGGTAAAATCTTTGAGGTTTGTATTTAATAAGATGCCTATTTAAAAATATGTCAGTGAGAGTTGGTCATGGTGGCACACGCCTGTAATCTCAGCTACTTAGGAAGTTGAGGAAGGAGGATTACAAATTCAAGGCCAGCCTGGGCACCATGTGATCCTATCTCAATCAGTCAATAAGTAAATAGATAATAGCAAAGAACAAAATGAATATTCACTCATATATACATACATATCAAGGACATACATATTAAAATTATCAGTGACTCATCTGTATCAGAACTGTGACACAAGCTATTTTTCAAGCAGATCAGTTTTTGTGCTTAAGAACTTGAATTGATCTTTGTTCCTCTTTTCTTTTCTCTGTTCTGTTCTTTTCCCTCCCCTCCTGCTCTCCTCCCCTCCTTCCCTCTCTCCCTCCCTCCTTTCCTGTCAGTTACCATTCTACTACGAAACATGCTAAAAATCTTGCTGACTATAGGACAAACATATTTAATGTTATTTTGGGCCATTTTTAGAAAATCCCCAGATTACGACTATGTATGCACTAAAAACAGTTCCTAGCCTGGCATGCTGATGTATGCCTGTAATCCCAGCACTCTGAGAGGCTGAGACAGAAGGATCACAAATCTGAGCCCAGCCTGGGCACTTAGTGATTTAGCAATTTAGCAAGACCCTCAAAAAAGAGAAACAGTGGTTCCCAAGTTAACATGAATAATTCAGTTGACTCTTACCAAGACTTTAAAGCTAGAAATTCTTCAAGTAAACCCAAGTGAAAAATAAGCGTTCTTAGGAAAATTGCTAGCTTTAAAATACGTCTTGAGGGAAAGAAAAATTTATAGTAGTTAAAGCTATAATAACTGCTCTGTGTTTCTCATTTTTTAGCAGGCTGTTCAAAATATGTAGTTAAATTATTCACTTGTCAAACCTGGAACAGTGGTTACAGTTACTAATTGTAGCCAATGAAAATATGGAATTCCCAATCAAATTTTAGTTGCATGTGACAAATACTTTTTTAAACATAAGCGAGTCAAGTGTAGTATTTGGAAAGATACACAGTATTTGGAACATAATCTTACTAAAATGATATGTTTATCTGAAATTCTGCTTTAATGACATCGTTTATTTTATCTGGCAACCCTACTGTATTAAAAACAGCAGTGCAAAGAAGTATATTTTTTCTTTCAAGATAAAATTTGAGAGAGCATCAAGAACTCTTCCTCTTGGAAATAAAATAATTTATGGGAAAAATTTTTGTAAACTATAAAAGATTACTACAAATGTAACTAATACATGAAAATCATTAAAATAAGAACTAGAAAATTAAGTCAATTCTGTATCCTCCCTTAGCTTATTTAAAAATGGGCATAATACTTTCTCATATAGTTTTGAGGATATGTAGGGAAAAGATGCCACAAATTAAATCAAATGGTAAACATAACCCCTAAATTAAGGCTAAAAACTAACCAAATTAATGTTGTTATATTTTGACATTTATTGGTAGGTAGTTCAAAAGGAAATTATGATTTTAGAAATGATATTTAGAAATATGTGAAATTTTTTTCTCATATCTCTTCCAGATCAGTACTGTATTAGAAGTGTAAGCTAAACCACATATATAATTTAAAATTTTCTAATTGTCACATTAAAAGTACTAAAAAATAAGTGAAATTAATTTTAATAGCGTGCTGTTATTTTAGCATATAGTCTTTATTTTTAAATTACTAATATATTTTACATTTAAGGTTTTTTTGTTTTTATTTTTGTTTTTTGTACTAAAATCTTCAAATCTAGCCTGTGCTATACTCTCATAGAATACCACAGCTGCCCGCCACAGTTTGGACGAGGCACATTTCCAGGGCTCTGCAGCCATGTGACCACTAGTTGCCCTATGGGAAGTTCAGCTCCAGTTGTCATATGCCATCTGCTTGCTCATACATGTTAACAGAACACGTGCTGAGTGTGAGACATAGATCCAGATACCCAGTATGCCTGTTGATGATGAATCTTTAGGTCAGATACATTGTAGGGAATGGTGCAAGTGAGAGACCACCGGACTACCAGCCTTAGGTGAAGGCAACATGGCATGAAATTTATTGTGCCTGGGTACTGGCAGGCATAGGGTGAAAAGGCCATCTGTGGGGTACAGAGAAAAAGAGATTTTTTTCGTAAGGCTTGGACAAGGTGTCAAGTGGGGAGGTCAGGCAAGGTGTCTGGAAGGGGAATCAGGTACTTCAGGTGAGGATATCTCAGCAAACATCCATGGTCAAAGTTCGCCAGAATGTCCATGCAAATGAATGTTACCAGATAAACGTTCTGGCTGGGAAGATTCCTTGCTCTGCCTTATCTCTTTATCTATTTGGAAAGTGTAAAGTTGGTATCTTTTCCAAGACTCATAAATAGCATGCTTGATTTTCTAATCCTATCAGTGACCCATGATATAATTTCAGTTTGACATGTGTTTAGTATTTTTGAGTGTATATTTAGTGTCAGAGTTGGAATAGACATATTAAAATATTTGATTTTTTTAAACTTCTGTATTTTAGGTACTATATTGAGATTAAAAGGTGCAATCTTGAGAATGGCATTCCTGGATACCACAGGCTGCTTAATACCACCTGCTTATGAACCCTGGAAAGAACACAATGTTTCTGAAGAAAAAGATGAAAAGGAAAAATCAAAAAAAAGGCGACCTGTCTCAGTATCCCCCTCTTCTTCTCAGGAAATTAGTGAAAACCAGTATGCAGTGATATGTTCTGAAAAGCAAGCAAAAGTTATCTCACTGCCAACCCAGAACTGCGCTTATAAACAAAACATTACAGAGACCTCATTTGTGCTTCGTGGAGATATTGTAGCATTGAGTAACAGTATCTGCCTAGCATGTTTCTGTGCTAATGGCCATATTATGACTTTCAGGTAAGAATCAGATTCTTTTTTTTAAACACAAATGTGATACTTGCTCCCTCAAATCGTGTTACAGAATTATGTTCAGTTTGAAAGAAATCCTTTTTTGTTTGTAGTACTACACACTCACAGTTTATATTCATTCAGTTAACTAGTGAAAAAGTATATGAGAAATACAAATAATTTTTTATTCCCCACTCAGATTGTGTAAACTAAATTATAAGATTTGCAAGGTCTGTGCCATTTTTAACTTCTTTAATACTGTGTTCAAGACTAAACCTACCATATTTTTGTTAACAAGTTTTAATTTTTTCCTGAAGTTTGCCAAGCTTAAGGCCTCTGTTGGATGTATATTACTTGCCCCTCACCAATATGCGGATAGCCAGAACGTTCTGCTTTACCAACAACGGACAAGCATTGTATCTTGTTTCACCTACAGAAATCCAGAGACTAACGTATAGTCAAGAGACCTGTGAAAATCTTCAGGTAAATAACAAAGCTCTTGCTATAATGTCTTCAGAGGTGAAGAATTCTCTGAAAAACCTTATATTGTCTGTCACTTTCTCTCACAGGAATATGTAAATGATGCTTTTTAGGAAAGTTCAGAGCCTTTTGATTATACTACTCTGAGAGTCCTGTTTATTCTGTACAGATGTACTTAATAAATGTCATATGTTGTTGTTACTTCACAGTGCTTTACTATAATGGAAATTTATTTCTGAAGGTTATAAACCTTGAGAGTAAAACAAAATTAAATCTGACATTTTATTTATTTTTATTATTATTAAGTTTATTGGTTCAATTTAGATATATATAATGATCACAGTCATCACAGGGAATTTGTATGTGATATATCTTCACTGTTTTTTGTTTCCCATCCCCC